>DWJK01000041.1:0-33556 GCA_018248815.1 Croniades pieria auraria
AAGAGGTGCGCGCTAGGATTTGAACCCGGTCTCCCGGAGAGAGAGGTCGAATTTCAAACCACTAGGCTATCACTGCTAGTATATAATTATATGTATTAAAAATTGTACGTTCCTTAAAAATTAAATTTCATATTAAAAATTGTAATTTCCTCCTTTTACATAAGTATATGTACATATATGCATTATGATAAATGTAAACGCTTGAACAGATTCGAAATCTATACATTGCTCGAACAAAGTTCAGAGAGAGTCTTTTGATCGGATATCCGGTTCCAGACCGCACAGTTCAGAACTTGCAAGCACCAACGCAAAAGGAAACCAAAGATATTGGCTTGTAATTAAATTAGTTCTCTTCAATATTAGTTTACAAGTTTAGACTAATAGTCACTATAACAGTGGCACAAGGAGTCTTCGATTATGACTTAGCCGGAAGTCAATGTCCTCATAACCTTTGTACCGGAAAGCACCACTAATTATCCACCTTTCTCTGCAGTAAAGGCCGGTTGGCTCCCACAAAAAACCCAGGATAACTACAATTATTATTCATTCAGATAATATTTACGTAATATTTATTAAGTATTGCCCAGAAAAGTACCTCAGATAAACCGTACATGTGTTGCGGGCTACGTCTTAAATATCTTTCGCTATGGTTCTGATAACATTAATCAGATGTAACCTGTACAATCGAGCGAGACTAAATGGCGAACTGTTGCATGAATGACCTGTTTTGGAAAATTGTTCTGCTACGTCATTATATCGTTTCCAACACATGTAGAACGGTTCACTTCTGAAAACAGGTGAAACTCTTCCGAAAACAACAACCCCGTGAAAACGGGTTGACAATCGTGATTAAGTTATACCTATACTTTCTGCGACGACAAGAGATGAGAGAAAAACAGGATACCGATCTCCAGCTTAGCGCTCACTAAGAAAACTAAATTTAAATTTAACGCATTAATGAAATTTTCTGCTTGAATTTCCGAGGTATTTCACTAGCTCAAGACAAAGAGCTCCGTAAACTTCTAACGTCGCGTTAGGGCTGTGTTTAGGTACGTTGCATCTAGAATTCCTGAGTCGAATTTGGAGTCTGTCTGGATATGCTTAGCGTTCGCGGCCACGCTTGGATATGTTAAACGATGTTATAAGATATTCTGGATAGCTTCCTTACAAAACACTGGATAGGATGTGGAAGAATATCAGGAGCTCTCTTCTGTTACTTCATATTGTATGATGTCCAGTTATTGGTTTCGTGACTTTATGTTACGTTATCTGCTGCCAAATGGAGAGATTTATTTCATTACAGTTACCTATCAATTTCTACTATTTTATTTGGTTTAATGAACAGCCTGGAGATCATACAAATTAATTAAATTACAATCCCACTTCTTGCTCACAACTTATCAAGCATTTTGAAAGTACTCTTCTGTACATACTTATGTACCGTTTGACCAGCATATAAATTACTTTAAAGGCTTTCGTAGAAGGCGTTAATTGTAGCGAGAACGTCTTGAGGGAGAACATGTTTAAAGTTAGTCAGTCTCTAATCATGTCCGTCAATGAAGCCTTAAGTGACGTTAGTGTGAAATACTTCAGACCTGGCGTTGACCGTATTCTTAGCTTTAAGTGTTTTCCGCAGACTCGCTCAACAAAAGCTACAAACATATGAAATATTGCATAATATGAAATAACCTCTCCTTAACCCTCTCAATATGAGAGGAAACCCATATTCCAACAGTGGAACGACAAATGGGTCGATTAAAAAAAAAAAAATACATAGGTGATCGAAATCCTTAGAACGTCAATAATAAAAATGTTTGGTATATTGATAAAATATTTGCTATAATTGTCCAAGTTCCAAGAACCGTACCGCACTGGGTTGCCGTGTTTAGAACCGCGCTATAATCCACGGCGTTGTTAAATCGAGACGTTAAAATTTTCACAAAAGCGAAAATTTTACTCAAAAGCTGTAGATATTCCGTGTTTCTACATCAGAAAAGTTGCTTGTCTCATATCAAGATAACATTAAACAGATAGTCTTGTCAATCTGAGAGGATTCAAGTCCATCATTAGAGCGATAAAAGGATTGATATTTATGATAATATTAAGATACAAGCATATTTCACGGTTTAATTTTTATCAACGATATATACTCTTCCTGTATCCTTATTCTTTCAGCTTCTGTCAGTTAACTCCGATTTTTTTATTCTGTAAAAATGACATCGGGCGAGCATCAGTTGATGTTATGGAATGTATAAATCTAATGCGCTGGCTATTAATATTCGCTTATCTTTTCTCTACAGCATTACAACCCGTACTTTAGCCACCGTTTCAACATCTCGACGTTAACTTGGAAGTTTCCACGTCGTAAAATTTATCGCACCAGCCATAAATCTCGAATATAAAATGTAGGGGCTATCCCGAAACCAAGGAATGGGAAGAGCAGAGTTTTATCACTTTAGTTCATTCCGTTCGCACTCCTCATTAAACTATAAAAGAATTCCTAATTTGCCTCCCAAATGTGATGATGAGAAGTATTTTTGTTTTACGATAGGTATATTATATATTTTTTCTTACAAAATATCTACATTTTAGGCATTTTACTATATTTCAAGGCTGATGCGCTACAGATCTTACCTGGCACGTATTCGATGTTCAGCATATTTTCATCGCGAATGCTATTTTACTACAATGACTATATTAAACAAAATGTTCCCCATAAAACGTTTTTTCGGCAACCAGACACATTATTATATATAATTTAATGAAAATGATTATTAGCATCTCATTGTATCAAACATTATGCCAATATCTATTATTTACGAACATTGCAGTTATTAATGAAACAGAAATGGAGCCGTTTATTTTCAATGGTAATTTTGATTAACTAACCATTTAATTAGCCGAATAATCGCATTTCCAAATCTATTTTAACGATATTGAATATTTATGCATTCCATTATTTTTATATATAGACAATAAAATGAGGAATCTAATATCGCTAATAGCGGCATGCAAGAGTAAGGGTGTACCTGTAAGAAGACTGATATTTGGCTGTCGGTACTCTCTGTCTACCCCATAAGAAACCTGGCTTGATTAAATAGTAACAGCTTTATTTACAATTGATATTTAAATTATGTAGATATCAGATGTAACATTTATTGTTTCAGCTCTATGAATTACAATAAGGCAAATGATTAAACTTTAACTTTCTAGTATAACTTAAACATTTTTCATATTCAAGATATATTTTCTCGTGCCTCCTCACGTAATTACTTATTCTCTTCTATAGTAGAAACTCAGCATAAAATTATCTCAGACATTTGCATAATATAGAATAAAAATACAGAATATATTATCTACAATAAGAACTTGGTATACAGGCACTAACAATAAGTTATAAGTACTGGTCGTTTAATGTAAAAGTGATTAAAGTGTATGCCGTTATTAAATGGCCACTGCATCCCTTACGAAACTCCAATACTAGGAATAATCATGCTTAACACACTGTTCATATTAAAAATCTTTTCAAGCACTTCACTACAGAAATGAAAATACTGTTTATCAATAAACAATCCCAGAGGCGATAATACCTGGAATAATATTTTAGAAAAAGGGTGAATAGACTCTTCCTAGGTATACGCGCTCCATCTTGGGATGCATTCGCGCTTACCATCACCATCAGGCAGGATCGCGGCCAAACCCTAGCCTATCACATGAAAGAAAAAAAAACACCCAAATGTCCATCACATCCCAAACTATTCCTGTACTATGGTAGACAAACAACTGATAAACTGCAAATCAAAAATCTAAACACATCGTCGTACTTACATAGATCATTTTACGTCTAGATGAAGACCAAGCACTTCTGCTCTTCTCACAAATGTTTGCGCTGGGCGAAAAACGAACCTACGATTTACATCATGGTAATTGATCACACAGGACAGTCAAAATCCGAATACAGGCTGGAATTTTGGAAACTGTTTGATGAAATATTTTCAAGATACAGTTACACCCATTCATAGCATAAAGCGATTGTTATTAGACTAAGTTGTTTTGGTCTGAAACGTAGAGATCGAAGAGTTCTAGTAAAGCTGGTCTACATGTCTTACTGAAGGCGACCATTTGGCACCTGAGGGCGGACCTGAGGAGTAGCAATGCTTCTGCGACTAACTTCGAACAGGGTACAAAATGTACTTATATTAATCATTGTGTGGATAAATATACATTAAGAGTCCTGTTCCTACAGTATATATTGACAGAAAATACAGTTGTACCAAATTATTATTATTAGTGAAAGGACATTAGACCTTAATTTGTACCGCTTTCAACTGCTTTGTGTTGCTGCAAGTTCGTTTACTGTGGTATGTTCTTAAAAATCGGATATTCTGTTGACCAGCATCAGCCCTGTAAGCGCTTCGATAACAGAAAAGTATTAAAAGGCTTTCACACATTAAGGTTAGTATTGATTGATAGGTCGGTATTTTTTGTTAGTACAAAGTATTTCGCCATAAGCCCTGCGAACGTTTTGTTTGATACGCACCTGATACATACGGGCTTGGAGACTGAAAATGTATTTGGAGTTCTGCTATAATATCTATGGCACGCGATACAGTCAAAATCTGCGCAAAACGGTCCTATGGCTAAGGAACCCCTTTGTATTTTGTCACAGAGAGTGGTAATACTTCAAAATTAACATCGCGTCTACTACCTTCCTCTGTATCAAAAAAATGCTGTGCCACTTCTATTGATCAATCCACAGGATACACTTGAAAGTATTTTTATTATGTACATCTATGCATACATATTGCCATGTCTCCTTCCCATAAGGATAGCAAAGATACTAGGGATTTCCACTTACTACGATCCTGACAGATATATCACTGTTTTCCACTTTTAAACCGAACTTGTTTAAGGATATTTCTAATTTGATTGAAGATACATGTCTTAATTGATATGTTTTCTAAATACCTATGAGTTCTAATGACCAGTTATCAGCCAGTACGCCTCTTTGTATCTTGAAAAAAGACGAAAACAAAGGTTATTAATCTATCTGGAAGTGCGTGAGTCACGCATGCAACCCCCATTCAAGTTCCACGAGAGGTTAGAGTCATCAATCTTCAGAGCTGCGTGTTTGTTCCAAAAGTTTTTTTTCTGGCGAAAGTTTGAAGACTTTACTGCCAAGGGATAGCTATATAACTTAAATAATGAATATTGATTCATTTTTCTGAACTTCACGAGACTTGTTTTGAGGCATCTGCAGATATGGAAACACAGGCGCTAAGCGCTGAAAAAAGCACAGGTTTTTCTGCGAAATGGTTATCAGCATCTTCCCTTTTGTACTGCCTTGTCTTGGAATTAAGCTGTCATCACCATAATTGCGTCAATAATTCAGTATAAATTAAACTCCGGTCTGCTTTCAAAATAACAAGATTAAATTTACAGGTTGCTATACTGACCAAGTGCTTGATCGCATATATCATATCGACATTTTCCTTTATCATTATAACATATGATATTTTATTTCAAACATGTCTTCTCCATGGCTGTCTTCACCATTATTACCTTTGAATTTATTGACTAAATTAAGCGTATCGCTGCATCATTTTAATATCACCTTCTCATAAGAATTTTTCGTTATACAATGTGGCTACCTGCTCTGCAATTAGAATCAACGATTATTAGTGGGTATATTATCCAGCAGACGGAAATTACTCCTCTTTATCTCTTCTGCTATCTGCTCTGCTATCTCACATTTCTTATCTTTTACCAGTAAAGATAAGCGCACGTTACTGGCTTTTCATAAATAGACGACAATTCAGAATAGCAACACTTTTCATGACACAACATAGCCGGTTCAAGCTTCCTTCTTTCTTGACAGTACAATATAATTGTCTCTTAAAGTTCTATCGCCCGAAACAGTAAATTATGCAATGGCGACGTCAAATAATATTGGAGATCAACGCTGGAGAGACTTCTGTGTATCCATTAATTGGTAATTTCATTCTACGTAATTAATTTTCACCTCGTTTCAACGGAAAGCCACGGTTCAGAATATTCTACTTCCATTTCTTTGAAGCGTATACTGGCTGTACACTTAGATTTTCCTATCATTAAACGAAGCTTCATTAAAGCAAAATTTCTATATTATTTTAGCTGAAAATTCGAAAACAACTAATGCTATTATTAATTACAAGATGGCGAAGGACATAAAAGCGCAAGATATTTTATCGAATTCCTCTGAATTTTAATGATATTATTTTTCATCGTGATATATGTATCTATCGACTGATATGATAAAATGGACGTAGTGAAGTCGATTCCTTCTCAGAGCAATATTTAGGATATTATTATTTATTTTTTTAAGTAAAAAGTAGAAATGTATGTATTAATTTACCCGGATTTAAATTTAATTTACCCGGATCCCGATTATAATAGCACAGGCTCTGCGTAATTTGGGATCAGATGGCTAAATTATATGGTTTAAAAATATTGTCACTATAATTTTTATTTTTTATTAAGGATGACACTAGTTATTGTCTATTTAGTCTTTCCATTACGTCATGTGTACGCGTGCTGGAAATCGTGTGGAAATCGCAAATTAAACGTAATTGTTCACAGAAATATGTCGTCCAAAGCCCTTGCGAAGAGAGCCGCTGACAAATCGCAGTGTATATCCGTAGGATGTATTAAGACAATATCCTCTATACAACACGAACTTGAGAGATTTGTAAGTTGATCCTTGTATCGGAAGATTTTGTTTTTCCGAACCGTCTATTCTTCCCTGTGATTAAAGCTGTAGGGACGAAATTCCCGTAGGGTACCTTGTCACTTGTCAACAGCAGATCGGAATTAAACATAATCAAGAGTCCGTCAATATTGACGACTTTATGCAAGTGATTTTCGGAAGGCCTTCAGGCTACAATATGACTGACCACTTATAATGAGGATACTAATTTCAATGTACCATTTATCAGCCTTAAAAGTTTAAACGCAGAAAGTTTCTAATTCATATTTTCTAACTATGGCATTTAACTTTGAAATCATACAGGTGTTTTTTGACTTTGAAATATTGACACCTATTTTGTACACACTAAATGCCACCAGTTTCATCCGAATTCCGGCGATTGCGTGGCTGTGAGTTTGGTGACTCCCCAAAGGGACGCTATCCCCTAAGGCTTTCCTTTCATTTCCTGCTTGATTTGCTGATCCTCGAATTGTACTAAGTGTTTGTTTACTTCTAGTACACTTATTAGCTTTTTGTATTAGGGTTACATAATGTAAGTAAATTTTCGTATTAAATAATGACGATAGCTGTTAACTTTATCAAAAAAAATTATAGTTTTTTAGGTACAGAATTTTTCTTATGTTCTTTCGTTTCATTTGCATGTGCTATAAAATTTTGAGAGCAACCGTAACAGTACATACTTTTTATTATCCAATATTTCAACGCAACAAATTATTATACAAAGTCTAATAATCTTATTTTTATTTAGATCGCAGTAAACAACTTATTAACAAGGAAATATTAACTTTAATTAGACACTCGACATTGACATGGAAACGAGGGCACACGACCCCAAGCAAGAAAAAAGTCCGTTAAAATTTGCTGATATTTACAGAGTCGACCTTTTAAAATTATCTTCCAATCCAATTAAAACACGCTAAAAGCTCGTAATGTCATTCACCCCGAAACTTAGGGGAACGATATGAAAATTTAATTCCCCAAAGATTAAACATGATACCAGTTACGCCATTAATCTTTTTCGCTGAAAGCTATCAATATTAATTATGTCACATTACACTAAAGTATATTCATGGGCAAATATGGCGTGTGAACACGTGTACGTTGTGTTGCTGGTGTCGTACTGTCAGTGGGTAGCGAGAAGTGACTGAAGATTTTATTGCATTAGGAATCAACAGTCTGTTGTTTCACACTACACAAATAACAATTGCCGATGATATATATGTAGTTTGCCAACAGGCTTCCTTTGGTTCTGGGGAGAAGTCATTCATTTACTGTTCATAGTAAGGGTAAGTGGAAAATTCACATATAATGACATAAATGTACACATTTCCCTACAAGTATTCTCCTATACAATGAATACATAAAGACTAGTAGCTTTGTTATGTAAACTATCATTGGGATAGATATATAAATAGCTCAACCAAACGGTCTGTAGAATTTTGTGCATCAAAAACGACAAGGAAATGAAACAATTATAATTTTTATTTTCGTTATATAAATCATAATTCTTATTTTCGTTATATAAATCATAATTCTTATTTTCGTTATATAAATCATAATTCTTATTTTCGTTATATAAATAATAATTCTTATTTTCGTGGTATAACGTGGTATAATATTTCGAGGTTTTGGTTTATTTTTTCTTTTTTATTTGTTATGAGATTAGTTATATTTATTGTAAGTGCATTACTATACTAATAGGTATAGATATACAGAAAGCGATTAAACCATTACATCGCTAATCGTTTCCTGGTCTTCATGAGACGTGTGAGTGTCATAAATCAGAATCAATGAGCTGACAGAGCCTTGACGATAAGGGTAGTTCATAACGCCTTGTTTCTGTGTTAATTGGGAATATTAATGAGATGGTTGTAGAGATTTTCTGTAACGGGATCTATAAAAGATAATGACGAATTTCTGAGTTCTTGTCTGCACTTTATTATCTACATATGATCAAAATAGGAACATGTGCATATAAGAATGTTCAAGTCATATCATACTTTATTAAAAATTGATAAAAACAGTACTAATGTGATGGTAAAACCCGATGAAACTCAAAAATGGTGAGAGAGCTTGAGAGATATTTTATACTATTGACTAGCTGTCCCGGCAAGCGTTGATTCCCCATATATATTATTTCTAGTGAATATTTTAGTCGTTAAATGAAATATAACTGACTTATTGTAAGTATAATTATGAGGATTTGACTGCCTCGTTGGTCGAGTGGATGCAAGCGCGGCTGCCAATCGGGAGGTCCTGGGTTCAAATCTCGATTTTTCTAATTCGAATTTCTAGTAGTGATTAGGAGTCTGAATCTGTGCCCGGGGTTTGGCAATAGGCTCGCCACCTATTCCACGGGACGTAAACGAAACTGGTGAAACGTGTACTACACTCCTCTGCTTACCTCTGGGGATTATACATAATGCGTGATGTCACCTATATGTGGATAGGGTCTATGACTGAAAGAGACATGGAGTGCTGTGGACAATGACAGCCTATAAAAATAAAATGATAAGTTTAAGCGGCGCTGCTACGACCGATACATGAACAATAATGATTGCCAAAAATGTGCAGGGAGTAAGAGGAAGCTCATTGTGTGAGAGAAGGGGAGACCGGCTTCTTTCTCGTCTCTACTACGTGCTGTTTGCTGGATGAGAGGTGACATCTGTAGATGTCTGGCGGGGATAACTGATCGATTGATAATTGATCAGATATGGGCCACTGACAGAAGAAGTTTTCAACTTTAAAGTTGAAATATCGACTGTACGGCAATACTTGAATCGCTATTAAAAATGGAGGTTGGTGGTAGAAGGATGAACAAATTTGGTACAAAAATTAAAAAAAGGTGTTTGGGGTGGACCGCCCTTATCACTTAGGGGTATGAAAAATAGATTACGACCGATTCTCAGACCTACCGAATTTAAATATAAAATTTCATAAAAATCGGTGCAGCCGTTTCGAAGGAGTATGGCAACTAACACTGTCACACGAGAATTTAATATGTATAGATAGAATAGATACTGTAGAAGAGTCAAGCGGGTAAACAGATCCTCACTAGTGCACATGTGGACATCTATTTATACATAGTTTTGAAGATAGAAAGAAAAGCTTTGAAACAGAAAGGTAACGCAAAATTGCTGCTTGTTCCATAGAAATAATTGCAGTTCTTTGCCTGGAGCAGTTCTTAAAAGTGGTTGTAATTATTTATCAACGTGATTTGTAATAGAAGAATTGAAATCTCCAATGCTGAGCCTGGAGCTCCTCTCTATAAGGTGGAGCAAGATCATATTCTATCAGGAGACAAATTTTATTATGACTGGACTACACGCGCCTTGAAGTGTACATTATGGAGAACTCTTAAGCGCATAAACTTTAAAATATTCTCCTTTATCGTTATAGCGATTGATGGATGATCTTAAAAACGCTGATCATTATGAACAGTTAGAGCTCGATACCAACGATCCAAGACCCAGACATCCAGAATACTCGGCATGGCCACCTAGCTACAACTCTGTCACAGACAATCGGTAAAATGGAATTCAATACGGCAGGCTCCATTTATATTCTCAAGTAAATAAATTATCGTAAATCAAATCAATTGCCTCGACACCTTATATTGAGTAATAATGTCATTCAAATTACTGCCAACAAAAGTGTATTGCGTTATCGAAGTTATTTATTAGATAATTAGCTGATCGTTTCTGTTACTGCTTCTGTGCAGTTCAATATTAGGTACCAACAGTTATATACATACAATCAAAGTCCTGTTGTCACTTTAGCAGTGAATATTGACAGGCAACGACTCATACTAACTAGAATGATTTGCACTAGCCTGCGTACTAGAATACGTTGCAGATGCTATGTGCAACTCCTGACTACTGCCTATTCAAGTGCTATCCTCTATATATAAAAAATAAAACATACAGCTTTGGTTTTTAAACGAACGTGTCGCTCTATCGATTTATGTATAAACGCACCCAATAAATCTATACACACGCAGCGCTGATACTTCCGAATACAGGTAGAATTACAGAAACCCAATGAATGATATCGAGAGTTTAATTCGGCGTGGTCGGATCAGATTTTCGGGAGGTTATTGGATTTGACTTGTCGGATCCAATAATCTACGTGGACACACGGGGCGTTCACCTATGGCACAAATGAGATTGGAAAATCCATGGAGGCGTGTTTGTGTATACAATAAACATTGAAGCTACCATGCCGTAGTTCAAAAGCAAACGAGCGAACATAGTGTACGAGGAGAAGGAGGATCCCGTGTGTTTTCGTTGCTATGTATATATTTTGTATGTGGCTTTTTCGGGACCCACTATATTTTTTGCCTCGTTCTCAATAATTCACGGAAGTATTTCATAACGATCTCAGCAGCTATGATTAAAACAATGCATGAATTTAAAGGCCTCGTTAAGGCAAATTATTTCTTTATAAAACATAGATCATGTCGGCGACTGCTAAGCCCGTCCCGGGTAAGCAAATAGGGGTATCCTAAATCGGAAATCCTATTCGGAGGAGCGACGTACTTAGGCAAGCTAAACCAGGAAAATGAACGAATGAATGTTTGATAAGCCCGAGATAAAGTGAGCGAGTGTGTGTATCTCACAAGGTTGCGATTCCGGTGATTCCCTCTATCCCCGTAGCTTTATCCTCAATCCCGGTTAATCCGGAATTCAATATCCGGGGATAATTTTCTTTGCTGCGTAAAAATTTTGATCGCGTGTCGTTAAATGATTGCCCAATATTCTTGATCAGGTTTAACGTTCAGTCAAAAAATTAATAATTTCATAATGATTAAATTGTTAAAAAAAAAGAACTTGTGTACTGTACAATGTTTTTGATAAATGTGTGTAATATGTCATTATGTATGTGACAATGATATATTATTTGAGATAAATGACTTTTCATTTAGACTTAAATATATACGAGATACTTGAAAGCGGTAGATGCGAGATTTAGGAAGATATTATTACGTTAAAACATAAAATCTTATGAGAAAATGTCTTTAATTCTGTAACTGCAGCAATGTTTTACTACATTACACACTGCGAGTATAATATATAAGGAAAAGCTTAATAAAACACTGGTACATTGAAAAAAAAAATTATTCAATCGTCACGGATATAATGAAGAATTGCAGTGGATTAAACTATTTTATTTTCAACACACGAAAACCACAAATAGGAAAATTACGAAGTGAAGAAAGGCGTAAAAGAAAGAAAGAAAAACCATTCGCAAGATTTTCACATAGCAAAAGATTATAATAACTTACCGAATAAAGCCGAGCATCGAGGTTTTAAAAGGAACGATGTAGCCAATATTTTTTCAAAGTTTTGAGCGCGAAATTTTTAAAGCCTCTGTGTTGAGTGTTTTGTGTTATACCATTTGTCATTCAACCTTCCTAAAGACATTTGTCGCTGTCCATAGCACGTGACATAAAGAATGTTATTATATTGCTATGAGTGTAAAGAGAAATTTATGTTCTTATATAATGCTTGTTTTTAACTGCAAAAATGCACGACTTTTACGAATTCACATGCATTTTCACCAAAAGTACATAGTAGTGTTACCAGTACCAACACTGTAGATCGCTAAAAATCCATAAAGAACCTGGTCGATAAGCTTGTATGTGGTGGTTGTTACCAATTTTTCCATGCGCAGAAACCATTCGTTAAACTTTGGTCAAATCTTCTAAGGGAGTTGGAGACAATTAGCTTAATCCAATGATGCAAAACCCATAAGCCCTCCGAAAATATCCAATACTATAAATACTTGGATGCCACGGCTTAGGAACAATCTAGATATTTGTACTTATCCGCCCACGCGATGATAAGTTTAATCCATAAAGATACAAATCCTTAGCTTTATTGTATATAAATTGCCATAAAACGGAAGAAATTTGGGAGAATCCAGAATACCACTATATATATGTACATACATATCTAAAGAGGACCAAAAAATGTTTGGCGACAACGATAGTTTAAAGCTGCTTTGTCAATTTGTAATAATATTTCTTAACCTAATAAGTCCCTTATCCCAGGTCCGTCATAACACCAGTTTAAAATAAAAGAAGTAAACACTGAGTATATCGAAAATAAAGACAGATTTAAAAATAAAAGCGGGAAATGAATCTTTGCATGCCTTCGTGACATGGAACAACTCTGTAAGTAAGAAAGTGCCCCACGTTGTTTTACCCCCAAGGGAGGCTTGGGGATGTATTAGCAACGTATTTTGCACAAATCTACACAAAAATGATAATGCCGAGTTGGATTTTAGCGATTGCTCCGTAGATTTTTTTTCACTTCTTCTATTGAGTGTAAGTAGGTAGATATGTACATACAGATTTACACAAAAAATTATGGTTGATTTCATCGCTTTTGTACGGCCCATAAGCATCTACTTATAGAGTGTACAAAGCGGATGAAAAACGAAGATTAAGAAAAACTAAAAGAATAAAGCAGAATGCAAAAAATTAAATTTACCCCTTTCATATAAGTCATGGCAAAGGATCTTGCGGATCTGGATCGTTTTAAATGATTCCAGATGAGAAAATAGTTTCATTAATTTTCTTTTTTTTTAATTATACGGTAGGCTAGCATTTGGTCGAGATGGTAATCTCAGATGCGTCAAAAGAAAAATAAAGAAATTAACGGTTCTCGGTTCTCTGACAAAGGTGTCGTTGCTAATGAGAATAGATACAGTAAAATGTTTAGTAACAGTTATTACATAATATTTTTGAACATTATTTAAGAATATTCGTAATAATTTAAAATCACTCTGGTATAGAACTGTGAAGTATTTCAGAATATTATAATATTATTCTAGATATACTAAATAAAACAAACGTCTGTGTTATATATCCTTTGTTTCATTGTCTATCTATTTTTTGACTAATACAAGTACAATGTGTACAGATGACAAAATAGGTGTTTCTAGTGATCAACAATAACAGTCTAGTTAATTAAATGGTTTATGGGTCATTTTTAATGTGGTGGTCAAGCACGTGTATCGAAAGCTTTTTATGTCCAATTGTACAATTGAAAAAAAAAAGTGACACGACAATAAAACCTTCCGAGGACCTCGATCAAAAAACCATTATAATGATATCATTCACGGACCCCTGAAATAAGGAGAGAAATGAGGGAGAGTCAACGTCATAGCTTATCTTCCAGATAAGCGGGGCAGGCGATGCGACGTGGCAGAAAAAAAATTTATAGGCGAGTCACGAAAATGAGGAGGTTTTTTTATTTTTACTTTTTTTTGCCAACGTACTGAAATATGTAACGCGTTGTTGTGGTAACACGTCTCGGCAGAATCCCGATTTCTGTCCCGAAATTCCCTTATACGTCTGTATTGTTGGCGTTATGTAACAATGTGATATATTATGGATGTTTTACTGAACGTGGGTACTCTTCGACAGCGCTGACAGTGGATGGGTACAAGAATACTAAAACATACTTACACCTCAATTATATCCGTCATAAGAATATAACAACAGTGTCTATCTTTTACATTTTCCCCGTTGAACAGCTAGACGGATTTTGACGATGATACGTGCGGAAAAATATTGATATTTCTGGTAGAAAATAGAATAAAAAAATCTAAGTTACCAGATTGGTGATTACCTAATATCACGCTCTTACAAATGGATTTTAAAAAATTGTTATACATAGGTATGGAATTTTAATTTAATAGTAAAAAATCAGCTTATAATTAAGAATATTTTAAAAACCAATAAATCGATTAGCTATTTTTTATTTTCACTAAGTACAGTAAATACTTAGCGGATAGTATCGCATCATCATCGACCTATTTCAGTCCACTGCTGGACATAGGCCTCCCCAAAAGAGCGCCATTGCGCCCTGCCACTGTATCGCATAAATCGTGTAAATTTTCCAACCTTCTATTAAACTTATCTATTTGTGGGTATCCTCGGTAACAAAAGGCCAGCTAACTGGTAGGCGTATTGATGTCCATTATGACGCTTGTATAGTGGCGCCCTCTGTATTGTGTTACACGCTGGTACGCAGCACTATAACAAACGGTCGTATCGCTTGTTTGTTGATGGTTATTACATATATCACTTTATATAAAAAAGCAAATATTTCGTATATTAAGCGAACGTGAGTAAACTCGAGTTATCTACTCTGATTAAATCCAGTTTATAATACCAATACATTAAAAAAGTTATCATGTCACATTGTAGGCAACTCCCGTATGACTAGTTTTATATTTTTGAAAAAAGAAATTAATGATCTCTTCATAACTATAATGATAGCACCTTGGAACAACAAACACAGCGACATTTGATTCCAATCTAGACAAGCCTCTGATACAATGATTAAAGAGCTGATTAATACATACTCGCTTATGTATATACTGCCGTACCTATACCGAGGAAGTTACTCGTGTTCATCGTAAATATGTATATTTACCAAGAATGAGAATTTAACCCACAGCCCGCAACTCTAAGATAAGAGTCACTAACTACAGGACCAACACCCCCGTGTAAGTTATCAAAACTGAGTTAGTACATTGTATGATACTTATATTTTGTCCCATTTTACATTACCGTGTTGCCTCACGAAATAGTATGTTTCGAAGGCTATCGTGCGCGTTGTATCGTGAATATTTTGGATTATATATGTATCTATGTTATTGTAAAAACGTAACATCACGCCTATAATCTCCCAAACAGCAAAACCAGTGTTCACTGATAATGATTTAGATACATGTGTAAATATATACTACAGATATACAGACAAAAAATATACATGCATATATATTAATGTACACGGACGTAACTTCAACCTCTGGACTGTTTCTATTAACTAAAACAGCAGGAACGGGTCTGTCAAAACAGGCAGTTGAAATTAACAATTCGCTTGGCATCCAAGTTACTCTGCCCTCCTGTAGCAATTACGTACTTTGGGAATATTACTTTGGCAACAATACTCACTATCTATTGTATATATTGTATATATAAGTACTATGTATTACATTTTCTTGATTGATATCACCATTTCGAGGCTTAAATTTTGGGAGTATTTGCTGTGACATGTTTTACGTCTTGTTATTACCTTGTTGGTATATTGGTTGCAAGCGCGACTACTGGTCGAGATGTCTTGGCCTTAATCCCCGGATTAGATAGTTTTAGATTTTTTAACCTGAAATTCCTAGTAGTGGTTAGGAGGCTGGATTTGTGACCGACATGTGACAATTTCATAGTCGGACGTAAACGTAACTGGTGAAACGAAGGATTCCACTACACTTCTCTACCTACCTCTTCGAAGATTAGACGCGTGATTACACGTTACGTTTTTTATTCTTATTCAAGTTTTTTGGATAAAAAAATGGGTAACGATTGTGGCAGAGAAGTGATGTGACATTTGGAAAGTTCATCGCGGCACTCGTTAGTGGGTGGCGCTAATAAAAGAGTTGTTTTATCGTTGACTACGTTCCGTGAATTTAACAATCCCTCGGGCCGGTCCGCGCCTCCAATTTATGTGGCACGTCGCGATTTCACTGACAAAGAAATATGTTGTTCAAACGCTTGACGCCGACCACCGTTTGGAATATTGTTACCTTACTGCCAACTTACGCTGATAATATAGCCGTGAATCAGTTCTCTCTATAATTATTAGATAGCTAACTTGCAGAAGGAAGAATTAATTTTTTTAAATATGCAGCTAGTTTCGTGAAAAAGTCTCAGCAGCGAACATTGTACGGAAAAAGATGTCTGAATACGAAATACACCCAATAAATAGAGGTGCGAACTAAAATAAAACCGACACAACCGCTACGTAGCACGCAGCGGTGAACGCGAACACGGGTACCAACAATCCAATTACGATTGACGATTCGTTACCGATTTAAAATTGATATAAAAACCGATTAATACCGTATTGTGCCAACTGGCTGGATATTGCGACGGTTGTTCGAGAGCTGCAATGCTTATTTCCGTTGAGCATGCAATTCTGCGAGGATTTTTTCGTTAACAAGATGCGGTTTTAAATATCTGTATTCACAGAATCAATTTCTAATTCAAATCATATATAATAGGACTAAAGAGGCATTGGAGAGGCCTATGTCCAGCAGTGGAGAGAAGTAGGCAGATGATGATGATAATAGGACTGAGTAAATAAAAGCAGTAATAGCCTACTGGTTCGGTTTGCATCTACCGTTCAAATACTGATTCCCTTGTCTTAACAAATTTATTTTCGTTTTTAACTTTGCTGCACACAAATCGTGCTGCAGAAATCGATGGATTACGAAGTTTTCTATAAAGTATTCTGCGGTCATGCGAATTCTACCAACCTGTATTTCATCACCGTAGCAGACTTCAAACTCCGTCACATGAAGTTAATTGACTGAACGATGACAGCATGTACATACGTAAATATATGTATATGTCCCTATATCGAGAAGTGCAAATCGATTATGGGCTTTATGAGAATGCAAAGAGCTATTTGTGTTGATACATTAAGCTGGGGATTTGTAAATAAATACAATAAATAAATCACTATCGCGTTTATAATAATAACTAAGCGACCAGCAATGTGGTACACAAAGTTATTAGCGCTCGTAATATCTGTACTTACGACTATTCGCCGGTCATTGCGCGACACCCTCAACCCTTGTCACAAGTGTCACAGTATCCCTCGGCGGCTCCAAGCTTCATTTTCGAGTCAGCGACAACTTGTTAACACATGTATATTCAATCAGCTGACTTATTACCAGCCTATGCAGATAATTGTAATCATCTTGCTAATATCTGGCTAGCTACAATCTTTACGTCCCACAGCTGGGCAAGGATTTCTTCCGCGATATCAAGAGGCCCCGAATGTATGACACTACGTCGCTCTAACAGTTCGGTGGAGATATGGGTACTTATGTACGAACTCGTCTGTCAAATGTTTTTATACCGACTGAAATAGGCTGATGACGATAATGAAGAATAACAGTGTAATTTAATGTCTAAATGAAGTTAAGAACACAAGATGAGTCGAGATCGTAAGCAAAGCTGTTACTCATTTCAAAGTACTTCAAAATAGCGAAAAAATCGATATGAATCAAAGCCAGAATAAAATATGCGTAAAATATACACGCTATTATAGAAAAAATCTATTTTATATTATTTACCCACAAAATCTAGTATAACGATAATTATTATATTAAATTATGGAATAAAATCTTAAAAGTACGTTGGACAAAAAATTTTAAATGAAAAAAATAATGCAATTTAAATTAAAAAAACAATTTTCGGGAACAGAACCCCATCGAAAATCCACACTAAGCTACAAGTAGTGCGCGATCTTGGAAACACTTGCATAAATGAAATTTTAATTCGGCTGCACTACTATTATACTAATGTAATTCTGCATTCTATTTGTTTATGTAGCCGGTAGAGGCGGTTGTGTTTCAAGAGAATATATTTCCGGAAGTTCTAAAACTATATTTTGCTCTAGTCAATTTAGTGTCCCCTTACCGTTCCAGTGAATACTCAGAAATAATCTTAAGACCACAGTCCACCATCCCGGCCAGACGGTGAAGAATTGTGTGCAGGTTTCCTCACGACATTTTTCGTCACAGTTAAAGCTTGTGACATATAACTTTGTATAGCTAAATTGCCTTGTACGTGCCACGTTCGAACTCAAGACCCATGGAAACGAATGCTAAAATCGAAACAACTGCACTATTATGATCAAATGGTCAATAAAGTAATAATCACTAGTGTAAAAATAAGTTAAATAATAAATTTATCATAGCGATATTTATACGATATTTAACGATTTTATACGATATTCATATTAATTTGTATGAAAATAAATACTCTAAAATCAATACAGCGGTTTCTTTTGATCGCCAGATGTAATTGGTATTACATTTTCCCGTAACATTTATAGACTTTTGACCTTCAGTCGCTTATTACATAAAACGCGGGAACTGTCATCATTTAATGGAAACAAACGACCCAGATAGAATGCTATTACGGGGTTTATTATATTACAATAATATTACCCTCGTTGATGTTTATATTTATCATGATAAATATTTAAAAAGAAATATAAACAACATGAAGAAAAATGAGAAAACGTGTAGAATATTAAGACAATTTTTTTATGCAAAGCGATGTGCTTAAGTTACTGAAAATTGTTGTTAGTGACTTATAATAATGCACTGTCAGTACCAAATAGTAGTTTAAACATTGTTCTTTGGATAAGTACTAAAATAGTAAGCTTCACATGCAAAAAATAGTGGTCAAGGGGACAGAAAAACGACGCAAATTACCGGAATAATAATAAATCTATTCGAACTCACAAATCGCACGCATTAGTACAAGCATTGACAAAAATGATACAAAGAGTGAATGAAGACATAATTCTCTAATGATAGTGGTAGGTATAATTGCAAACAAAAGTGTTACAAAGTTAAATGTTTGCAGCCAACAACTAAATGGTAGGTACAGTGGGGTGCATAATTGAATTATGTTATCGTGCGGTATGTCCGTTTAAGCGGTTACCGGGGCGAGAAATTACCGATCCCAAGGCACGCGGTGTTATATGCTTTAGTGCTATTTTTGCTTTACATTTTCATACACGTAATTGTTCATGTAAATATACTTTTTACACAAATCACAATTAATAAAGCGCTCATAGCCTTGACGTCGTAGGGTATTTCAATATATATCGCTTAAGAATTCTCGTGTACTACGGCTTTATAGTGTCCTATCACTTAATGGGAAGTTAAGCAGTTGTTGATTTGATACGATATCAATAGATAATGGAATAATTAACGTCAAAGTTACAATTAATGAAGCCCCAGCATTACGTGAGAATTCCAGCTATTATACGGAATATAAATAAATCAATAATATAAAGAATTATCAACAAAATTTTGTGGGATAACACATATTTATTAACATATGAACTTCCGAAAAACCTTTATGTTGTTTACGATAATTCTTAATATACTTTTTTGTGTAGGTACCACCTGAGTATCGTTTATCTCAAGAATTTATGAGATTATGCTCACGGAGCAAAATGCAAGAATGCTGTTTAGCAGCTAATCGCAGAGGAAAGTGCTATAAAATGTCTAGTTAACGTCTAAACGGCAGGTAACGTCGGGTGCATAATTGAATTACGCTATCGTGCGATATGGCCGCTTAACCGGTCACCGGAGCGAGAAATGACTGATCGTATCACACTTCGTTGTGTGTTATGATTAAGTTGATACGCTATTTTTAAGTTCTTGTAATGAAATCATGTAAGCATTTTAATTTTATTGCACATTTTTGTATACTGCCTCGTTGGTCGAGTGGTTACGAGCGCGACTGCCGATCGGGTATTATTAGATTATTCTAATTAAGAATTTCTAGTAGTGACTCGGAGTGTGGAATAGAGCCCGGTGTATGGCAATAAACTCACCACCTATTCCATGGGACGTAAACGTAACCGGTGAAACGTGGGAGTGTACTACACTCCTCTGCCTACCCCTTCTACGTTTTTTATTTTTGTATAATTGATTTGAACGATACATGACTTTATTTCTATGACAAAATGCTATTGATTATGAAAAAAAATATTGCAAATTTTCTTTGAACGCACTTTATTAATAATATATATTTTTTTTGTATTCACTCAAAAATCAATTGTTTGTAATGGAAGAGAATTTACACAATTTCAATGAAAGTTATATGATATAATTGTGATCAAAAAACGTAAGAATATTATCTTGCAATTTGACCGCAGGTACAATAGAGTGGTGAAACGTATAAGTATTAACAAAGCTAAAACGAATTATTATGGTTACTGCCCCGTTGGTACAGTAGTTACAAAGCGCGACTGCTGATCGATAAGTGCTGGATTCGAATCCCGGGTCCAGGTGAACTGCTGCGTACAGTTCGTCCAGTTACATGGTGAGTAGTAAGAAAATTCTGACTCGTCAACTCCAAGATAACTCGGGATGGATGTGTTACTTAAAAGGAAACTGTGTATTTGTAGAGGACACTAAAGTAATAGGTTACAATCGTTAAACGTTTATAAAGATATGTAAGTACAAAAATACTCCAATCAATGTAATAGAACCTCGCATCTTCAGGTATTCAAACTGGCGCGGCGTGGTGAAGCATTTCGAATATCTAAAGCACCCGGGCAATATTGAGCGAGATCTCAGATAAATTGTACGACCGTCGATAGAAGGAGCTGATACGAAGTTGATAAAATCAAATTTGTAATACAATTCACCTTTATATTAAACCAAACAAGCAAATATCCAGTCAGCTGAAGTCAACATGTTTGAACGTCCAAATAGGCGAGGAATTTTCGATATTCCTCGGGAATCTGACAACGAAACGCGTCAAGGTAATAAGGGAGTTTGTATCAGCGAAATACAGATTTTTCTCCCTCGCAAGACAAATATTGAGATACCGAGACATCAAAGGTTGTGTACACAAACTAGAGGTGTTCGGTAAAATACTGACAGCGCCCGCCGAAACGATGTTTATTGTTCGCGATGTTTTTCGTACAGCATACGACTCATAATTGTTACGAGGGAGATATTTTCGAAAAGCAAACATTAATAAATGACACTAATATTTAAGCGAAGTAACAGGACTTTGATTTAACGGATTTGGATTTATTTTAACAGATAGGAATTAGCCATCGAACGGCGACAAGCACAATTAACGTCTGCTGCCCGACGCTAATTCTAGTACCAGTTAGGTTAATATTACGTGTGAATAAGAATGTCATAAAGACCTAAGGGACCTAGCGGGATAATGAATAATAAAAAAACAGTTGAATATTATTTCGTATTACGTACATATAATGTTTACACAACAATGCATTGTAAATAAATCCTCTTCGAATTTCAAATTTCCTTTCAAATCTTTTAAAAACGAATCAGACATTGGTGTACTGCTTGAATCATGATGCGCGCCATCTATTATGTATAAAAGGAACTAATTTAAGATAACAGTATACGCAAATTCATAAATAAACGACACGCTTCGTTTATTTTATTCCTATAAGAATCCAAATCGCTAGTCCCGTGGATGATACACAAAGGCTGATAGACGGCGGTAGCTGGCAAGTAAAAATATCTGTTACGGGAAGTACCTACTCGTAAATACTTAATACTAAATACTTGACTGACAGACATCGCTTAAGAGGAGCGCCTTAATATTTTCCGAGAGCCCTGTCATTTAAATTAAATATTATATTTATTGTGGCTCTGATTTGTTCCTAGAATGAACGTTATTAAATTGACTTTATTATTTATATTGATTAAATATTGTTGACTGAATTGATTCATTGATTAGATTTATTGAATTTATGGTTTATTATGATCAAACATTCAAATCATTGATAAATTCATTTCATAAATATTTTGTTACTAAATTACGCTTTTATATAATGAAAGCTTATTGATATATTAAAATAATATTGACAGTAGGTGAGCTCTGGTAACAATATCTCAAACTTGTCAAAATATCAATACTTTAAAAATTTTAGTAACTTAGTTCTCTTCAACTTTAAATAATATATCAATTTGTTTATTGCAACTATTTATTTTCGCTTATAAAATACACATATTAAACACACAACTCTGCGCGCTAACTTTACGTCTAAAACCAAAATGGCCGACGTTTGACAGGTCCAATTGACAACATTAATATAGACGCGAGAAATCAAATTACAGCACCCTACATAAATGTTTAATGTTTTTTAAATGGAAATATTATAATTATTAGGTCTAGTGATTTATATTTAGAATCGTCTATGATCATAGTTACGGGTTGGAATGAATTTGTCGTTATATTTGATGCCATGGTCAACATTTTAGCTATTAAATTTTGTGACGCAATGCTTATGATTCTGATATTGTTATTATTAAATGGATTTTATAATTTTTATATCAAATTTGCCGACCATTTGTGTTATTAGAACAAATTATTTGAATGAAATAAATAATACTTTTATTATTTGACTTCATTTGTTTGAGCTGTATACATACTCGTATGTACGTTCTATTGAAAAAAAAAGCTGAACCAGGTGCATATCGATACATACAGATAATTCGTACAGTGCATAGATATTATAAAATACTACATTTGTAAATTATTGTAACCACGCACCGTTCTTCATCATTATCTATAATTAATGCATACATCAAGTTTAACTACATCCAATCTGTGAATAAAATTGTTGCAAGCGTTCATGTGATTTACACGTGATTTACGTCCCTGACTTCACGCTCGCTTGCCACTTTTAAAGCTATAAAAATAAAATAAAATTGTCCCACGTACAGTTAAATTATACAGCAGATAGGCTAACCTATAACTATTAGTTAAACGTGGTTAGTTAAAAATTCCAACAGCTCCTCCCGTTATTGTGCTGATATCAAAAACCCATCTTCATCCCTACGTAATTCTGGGTTCTATACAACTGGAAGTTACGAATTGGTAAGCAATTCATATATTAAAAGCCTCTGATACATTTTGGAAAAGAATTCGACTATATCTGTCGTAATATAGCAATTTTCTATACATTGAAAGAACGAATCAGTTATGTACATAGACATAACCTTTCCGCGAAGAAGAAGACACGTTAAGTACTCGTATTCGTTTCCGGTTGTTAGTGTCCAATAAACGTTCCTAAATCTTGCCGGAAACCTTTCGAGACGATTTCGATTCTTCGATCGATAAGGGCGAGTGGGGACTATTATATAGGCCTTAATTAAGATTGCTGTCGAATAAAATAAAAAAATTATAGCTTACAATAAATAGTCTAAATAAAAACTTCAAAGTTAGCTTTGGTTAATCAATCTTGCAAATGGTGATTTAACTCGTCATTTTTTGAAAAGATGATTTGGAGTAGATATGTGTTTTTGTATTTGTCCTTCATCCAAGAATGCATACTTTAGGACAGTGTGGTATTCTAGGTAAATATAAAACCATCTAAAGCATGGAGTAGTTCCATTGTTTCTTGCAAAGGTATGTTCCGTCACATTTTTTTATATAACTGTATTTTATTAGGTACGTAAAAAGTTGATACCCAAAATGGTATCAAAATTCGTATTAGCAGAATCATTAAGTAACGTTTTTACACTTTGAAAACCTAATTTGAGCATACGATAGTCGTTGCTAGGGCGTTAGAAAGAGACGGATATGAATGTAATAGATGGAAATAGGCGAGATGGAAATAGGTTTCAAATTGTCGTTGCAATATTCGAGATTAAAAGTAACGCCTCGGTTGGCAGAATTT
Source organism: Croniades pieria auraria (assembly GCA_018248815.1). Lineage (NCBI taxonomy): Eukaryota > Metazoa > Arthropoda > Insecta > Lepidoptera > Hesperiidae > Croniades > Croniades pieria. The sequence continues at coordinate 24,025 of DWJK01000041.1, forward strand.
CCGCTGTACAGGGGATGAAGGCTTTTGTTTTTATTTTTTTGTCGCGCGAGCACCTCCAGCGCCGGTTGTTGTACGATAATGGGATATTTTTTAACATTTCAACACTTTTTACAAATGGTTTAAATGGTCCATTGTTGAAAACAGAGTCAATTTATGAGATTTTGATGAATTCCGAAAACATTTCTTCATATGGATCACATCAATATACCAAATAGCACAACGCTCATGATTGTGGAACAACAAAAATGTTTTTAAACACACAGAACAAAACGTAGACAAAACAAAATCAATTTTCTAACTGTTAATTCAGCAATACGTAACATTATACATAAGGTATGCTGCGTTAAATAGTGAATAAAGTTTGTATTTTGAAGGAAGAACGCAAAACAATATCATACAAGAAGTAAAGTGAAAGAATTAAGTTAAGACAACTGGCCGTTAAAACAATCCGTCAGCAATAATTAAAGTTCCTGTTCAGAAACAGAAAGATAACTTGAACGATACTGTTTAATGAATACATCAAAATGTCGTTACTGTCTATCCGTAAAACGAATTGGCTTGAGTGACAACAAAATAAAATAAGTCCCTTTTTACCATGGAATAATTGGTTGTGACAACATTTTTGATACATATTACGCCGGCACCGGAACAGGAAGTAATCTGTCACGGGAGTTTCTCACGTTAAAATATTGACAAATAAGGATTGAGTGGGTAGTCGCTTTGTACCTTTATGTTGGATTTGGACGGACTTTTTCATTGAAGCAACAAGCGGAAGCGATTAAGTGAACGCAATTTAATATTCAATTTTATCGTTCGCTTTATGGACCCGAAAACCTGAACGTAACATCGGGCCTTTAGTCCCCGAAGAGGTAGGCGAAGGATTGTAGTACACTCCCACGATCCACCAGTTACGTTCACGTCTCACCATGGAGTAGGTGGCACAAATCCAGACTCCAAGCCACTATTACAAATTTCTACTCGAATATCTAATTTAGAAAAATCCAATAGTACCCAACCCGGGATTAGAACCTAGGAGTTCTTGATCAACAGTCGCGGTTGTTACCATTCAGCCAACGTGGCAGTCAAATCGAAATTATGGACAAAGATCAAGTTCAATAGTTAAGTGAATGTTGGCAAACTTTGCACACCTTAACAAAGCGTTATGGTGAAGGAAGAACAGCACTTCTCATAATATTTTGATGTATCGAGATATCGAACCAAAGTAATCACAATTCCTGATTCCTTGTAGCAAATTAAAATTTCTGTCAATCAGTTCTACATAACAGCGATCTGTTTTATTAATTGAAACAGAGTCTGAGACGAGTCTGAACTTCTTGTTATTTCTTTGTTTGTGTGAAAAAAAAGCAAGCAAAACCATACACTGGGTCTTTCGGCGATTGAATTAATGTGGATACTTATAATAAGATAAATATATAGATTAAAATAATGTCTGGGATGTTCAGCCTATGAGTCAGCCCTCTCTCACTACGAAGCATTTATTATAATCTCCTGTACATTGCACTCTGCTATCGATTTTCAATTAGGTCGAAGCGTAAAAGCTTTGCTATAGCTTTAAGCTCATTGCGATCGGAAATCCAAGAACCGTGCTAAGGCAATTAAAGATTTAATATAATTTCGACAGCTTTGATTCATATTTAAGCAGATATAACTAGTTTTTTATATCGTTGGTAATGCGATTACCGCATCGTAAATAGTGAACAATATATGTACATAATATGTATCTACATGATATTCACTCTTTCTTTAATGAAACACCGCGTCCTTTTCCCGCTATGATTTGTTTTTTGCATTTTAATCAGTACAAAGAAGATCGGTTCTTGTAAGGTATATTTAGTATAAAATTTAATGCCTTAAAAACCACACTTAAATTTTCTAATCCGTCTCACCGTTTTATTTTGTTCTTTCTACACACACGACTATCCGCTCTGTAACGCATTCGCTTTATATAAGGTATAAAATGTTTTTCAAAATTCTGGATTTAGTTTAACAATAACTTGGTATATCCATGTGGATGTAATAGGATACTCATGAGTGAAGATACTTAGTCTATAGTAGTAGTAGTCTATAGTAGTAATAGTCTATAGTAGTATATAATAGATCTATACATGTTTTACTCATGGATATGAATGTCTCCGATCTAGACGTAACAATAGTACTAAGGTAAATTGACGTTGAGGTATGGAGCAGCAGCGATCCCGGCTCTAGGAATTAAGATAAACACTGGCAATAAGTTTACATATTATAGCTATTGGAGTTTTAGGAGGAATCGGTAGTTTTTAAAAATAAAATGTGACGTTAGCAGCATATTCTATTGGTGAAAGAATTTTTAAAATCTGATGAGTAGTTTCGAGGATTACCTTCTGTATAAAAACTCACTCACAAAATTACCCCTTTATTATATTATATTAGTATAGATATTGATTACATAGAATTGAGAGGAACATTTGGAAACAACAGTAACATGGATGCTACATATTAAAAATACCAAATGCAAATGTTGAATGGCGCTTGGTTAACATGTAGCAATTTGGACTAAATACCTCAGTCGAAAAATCGTAACGAAATGAAGGATTTCTCTTTTCACTCGTTTTGTCCACCATCCGTTGCAATTTCAACTAGAGCTACAGACTTAAGCCCCTCAAAATCTCGATGTACCGCTGTTTTTCGATTTTCGACAATTGCAGTGTTCTGAAAAATTTCCGCACAGATGCGAAATTTTACAAAAGAATAACACCGTGACTCTCCTGCGGATCGGATCAACTCAGTTTATTGGCAGAGGCGAGCAGGCGGTACGATTAATTTCCTGGTAATACTGCGTTTGGAAAACGAAAAATAAAGATATATGACCAACAATACTAGAAGTAATAAATAATAATGCGATTCTGTGAAATGAATGCGTGATGTATGTATGTTGTGTGTTATAATTTAATTTAATCATTTCGTTAATTGTTTTATAGTTTTATTTAAATTTTTTAATTTATTTTCATTGCCTAATTTTAATTTTTATGATTGATTCCATTTGACATTTTCATTTAAATTGTATTATTATTATTGCTCCAATTTAATAATTCGACTTGACATTTATATCAATGGTCAACTTAAAATGTTTAATTCGATTTATTTTGTACTTTATGCTAATTGATCTCTTTGTTAATCGTATTATTTTCTAATTGTATGTAATAGCAATTGACTGATTAGTGTTACTGGTTCAATACCGTTCTAATCAATGTAATAATAAATAAATAAATAAATAAATAAATAAATCGGGCAGATTCAGACTCCGAGTCACTACTAGAAATTCTGAACTAGAAAATTCCATAGTACCCGACCCGGGATTCGAACCCGGGACGTCTCGTTCGGCAGTCGGCTTTGCAGCCACTCGACCAACGAGGCAGTCTAAAAATACTTATTCATCCTTTATTCACTGGTTATATCGCAGACGGCGATTACTGCGTTGACACGACATTAGTAGGCGCACATATAAGTGGTGAAATGCGTGCAGTATAGATTTCATTATTAATAACAAATGATTGGACAATTCATAACGAAGTTCTATTGAACTGAGTGTGGTATACCTAAAGTTTAATCAGGATAAATACAACCACTAGTAAATGCACTATTATGTCTCAGAATACTGGTGAAGTGCTGACAAAGTGGCACTAAAATATAATATCTCATACAAATAGTTACGTATCTACACTAGACGAGTGGAAAATAAGTCTACTCATATAAATATACATATATTAAAATGTGTGTCAAATATTTTGATGTAAGGGCTTTGTTATGAGTTCACACGACGGTTTCATCATCATCATCATCATCATCAGCATCAGCTATCTCAGTCCACTGCTGGACATAGGCCTCCCCGAATGAGCGCCGTCGCGCCCTGTCATTTTAACAAACGGTTTTCATTTTAACAAAATCTGAAGGCGCACTTTGTAATTTTTTTGTCTGTTTCTCCGATTACTTGTTCGAGTTAAGTTTCGAAATAGGGGAATATATTATATTATCGCCACTTTTATTGGTGCAGAGGATTTTATAGCGAGTAATTTGGGTCGTATGTAGAAGATGTATGTACAATATATTTCGTTACTAAACAATCTTGTTTTCTTTAACTACAGACGTATAATAAGCAAATGCAATGACAAGTAACTGCTAATGAACGTACGTGACGTGTCAGTTTTTTTAGTTTTATAAATAATGGGAGCTCCCTTTCCTGGAGTGTGTTGTAGAACACAATGTTGCACCTTCGTTTGCTGTCAAACAGCAATGTTAGCGCTGTTGTTTCGGTTTGATGGAAATGGAACACTAAGATATTAAACTTCACATCCACTCCAGAGAGAAATCGTTCATGATCCATTGGGTTGCGGTAAGCGCTTAGTATCAGAAGGTGAGCATTTCTGTTTATCGCTATCGGTTAGAGAAGCGACTAGACCGCGGGTAAATATTAAACGATCGTTGGTCGGTTTTTTTGCTAAACATTTTTTGACGTGGGTTTCGCTGTAATTGATAAAGGCAGGACGAGGCCGCTACCCATGACATGTTGTATTTATGCGAATTTAAAAGCTTCCGACTCGCGGAGCTTAAATCTGAATTAATTCACCGTTTTTGTGATCGCCCCTGTCGAAAATGACCGTGTATTTAATAAATCAGTATGCACAATTCACGTTTTAACTGCAGTGGATGCAAAGGGCCAAATACAAAATAATGTATGGGCAAAATATGTGCCGATCGGCTTTTATCAAAGAAACTAAAAAAATAGATAAACGCCTGTTACTAAAATCAGGCAGTAAAGTTTGCCTTAGATTGATGAGGATACAGAACGTTACTTTAATGTTTAATGTAGGTAGAAGCAAGTGTTCGAGATGTCGATCGCCTGGTTGATTAGCTACACACATATTCAGGCAGAACCTAGTAGATGAACCTGTCTAAGTGCAGGAAGTAAGTGACTGTCGTGAAAATGTCGCTTATGATGCGAGATCTTACCGTGAGAGACTGAAAGGTTAATTATTTCTTTGAACAGTGTGAGTTCATGCAGAATATATCTAGTAGCTAATAAAAGATAATTCTGTCAAACATATTTCAAAAAGACAAAGTTTATTCTCGTCCGTCAAGTGGTTGCAAGCGCGACTACTGATCTAGAAGTCCTGGATTTAATCTCCGGGTCAGGTGCTATAGGATTTTTCTAACTTAGATTTTCTAGTAGAAATTTCTAATCTCGAAGTCTGGATCTGTGCTCAATGTATGGGAATAGACTCACCAACTATTCCAGAGTGCGACGTAAACGTAACTAGTGAAACGTGGGAGTGTACTACACTTCTCTGCCCACTCCTTCGGGGATTACAGGCGTAATGTTACGTACGTTGTTCTTATAACACATTGTAATGCCCATTTTAACTTAATGCTAAACACCTTAATAATCATGACAACATGGTTCACCGTAGCTACAATGCTAACTAGATCGGCCCGGCTTTCGAACATTCCACCAATTTATACAAAAACGTATTTTACCTTGAAATATTCCAATATCAGTCTTACGCTGTATGTAATTGGGGCGACGGGTAATTTTTGGAGCGCGTTACTTAAATTTGGATACGTGTATAAACTTGGGCCAAGTTGGAGCTGTCAAATTTGTTTAGCGGTGAGGGAGGGCCGTACTGGCGCTAAGTTGCGAAGGCGCCGCCGGCGTATAACTAAGTGCTTACTTGCCTACAACTTACTAAACTGCTACATTTGCGTTGTAAAATTAATGCCGCGATTTATGCGAGGTGGTTAAAGCCCCAGTATACATATTATGTTGCTAGAGCAATAAAACGAGATATTTTCGACAATACTGTTACTTATCTTAGGCGTTTTTTACATGACATATCAACGACACCCGCTAGATTTTTTCAACGATGGGTAATATCGAAGGTTACATAAAATCTTACTTCCAACAACAAAAAATGTGCGCTTAATTCTTAGTTATCTTTATAAATATTTGAGTACGCCGATGATGTTTTACATAAATATTATTACTCTTCAGATTACCCCTGCTACAGTTAGTTCGCGTGATACTCCATTCGTCTTCGTTACCGCCAACAATGCTAAGATCCCTTTTTTGTTCGTCAGGATTTTGTTCAATACTAGGCCTTATCTGTCCGGTGACAAAAATGTGTGAAAAACCTTAAATTAGACAGCATTTAACATTTCCTTATTGATTGCCTTTTAATTATTTTTGGTGTAATATTGAGCGATTAGGTCCATAACCCTTCTCACTCCGAGAACAGAATTGTGCTCAGTAGTCCAATGATAAGACATTTCATGACGATGATCGCATTTGCTATCAAAACGCCATTCGTTGCCCGCTGCGCGGCGCTACGTGTCGGAAACATTCATGAAACGGCACCTGGTAACATTTATTAGGTATAATAACAATGGTCGCATTTTGTCCTCATATTCGATTAGAAACATATTTTTATAATGTTTATATGTACCACAAATAGCCTGATAAGTTGCCTAGTAAGTTATTTCACAAAGGGGTTTGAATGTCTTAAAATGTCATTCTTATTCAATTGTAACCATCTTATTATAAAAGTCACATATTTATTAATATTATGCAGTAATTGTGCTGATGTATGCATTTAATACGATTTGCTTGAGAAACCTTTGGAATCCAAGTTGGAGAAAACAAGCGAGGTAAACGATCCTGTTACTCCCCAAGCGGGGGATCTTGGTCAGAGTTCGAGGAAGCCATGCAGTGGAAGGTATTAATTGCGAAGAAAAAAGTTATTTGATATTGGGTTTACGATGAAAAAATTTAAAATTGAAGAAAACTTTTGCAAGTTCTGCTACATTTCGACAGAGCTCCTGCCAAAAATCGTGTAAATTGGAGCACCCAGACGTTAGTGACTAAGTGTAAAGAATGTCGTTCTACTTGAAAACACTATTTTATTAATAGAAAATCGTATGTGACTTGGGATCTGTACAGTTGCGTGAATATTATACAATTTCATCATGATTAAGAAATATATTTTTATAGAATAAAAATATCACATTCACTGAGCAGTTGAGAAACCTATACAAGGAACCCTTAAAAATGTTATGCATTTTGATGGTATAGTTAAGTAATAGCGCTTAAATTGTTATACTTTTGCAATATGTTTAAATCTGTATATTTATCTTATTATAATAATTATTAATTTATTATAATCGACCCATTAACATTCCGCTGTTGGAATATGGGTCTCCTCTCATATTGAGAAGGTTAAGGCCGTAGTCCGCCACGCTGACCAAGTGCGGGTTGGCGGCCTTCGCACACCTTAGAATTTTTTTTTTTTTATAAATTCCAAGACATGCAGGTCTCCTCGCGATGTTTTTCTTCACCGTTAGCAAGTGATATTTAAATATAAAACGCACTTTTGTAAAGAGATGCGCGTCATGTATTTGAACCCAGCACCCCCGGAGTGAGAGGCCGAATTCTTAACCACTAGGCTATCACTGCTGTTTTATATCTATCTTAGTTTTATTTTACTGTATTTTATTTATATATTTATCTTACTAATTCTAAATTTAGTGGTGTATGACATATGGGTTAATAAGTGATTTACTCAATGTGCTTCCTACGTTTAAAAAAATAAAGACAAAGTGCGCGTAGAAAAGTTACGACTTTGATATTTGGAAAGAATGGTCATCTAAACGTGCTTAAGCAATGTTTATGAGTACGACATTGTGTGTTCGGTAAACCCTTGCCTCGCGTAAACTACAAAAAAGGTTGCCTTCAAGAACACCTGCGATCTCAGGAATAAAAATATATACGAGTATGTTATGACTTTTTATAATGCGCGTAACGGTTTATATGAAGATGGATATAATAAGACTATATTCGTAAATAACTTATCATTATGCCGAACTGTCACATTGATTTGTTAGGTTTTCAATATGTATGGGAATGAAAGTTATTTTTGTGTGTTAGGCCTATGGGTGCCAATTTGGGGTTGTGAATGAGAAACGTCTAATCTTTGTTTTTGGTGCTGTTTAATATAATGTTATTCATATATTTATAATATATCTGGAATTCAGAATACCTTTTAAATACATGACATTTTAAAGATATTAAGATATTAAAGTCCAATGTGAATAAACATTTTATGGCCAAGAATAAGAAATGGTAGATATGAAAAAGCATTGTGATGAACGAGTGAAGTCCGTGTTAAAGTTACATAATATAAAACAAAATCAGTAGGGCGATAAGGGCCGTTCCGTAGTGCGTCATATTTCACCAAGCACCGTAAGTTCGGCAGTTAACTCACACGGTTATGGCGCTGTTAACACGTGTTGACGCTTTATATTGTTCCTGCTTTGGATCCAACTAAATCATTGACGATGAGAAAAAAAGTTATACGTTTCCGCTTTGCCCATAGAGTAAAAAAATTTGAGAATTATGTACTAGGAATATGTAGAGGTATGTAGACTAATTGTTGAGCTAATTACATTAAATCAGCTTTATTCTGTTGTTATAATGGTAATTATAAGTGTAAAGGGCAGCACAGCACGCGGCGGGGGAACAAAATATTTTTTCACTTCTTTGGATAAAGACCGACGTGTATGAATAACAACGTATCTGTGAAATTGCCAAAAAATGAAAAGAACACGGCCATATTTTCCGGTAAGCTCGGAAACGAGCCAAAACGTATTTACGTGCCGGAGAAAAAATCGCCGATGGTTTATCAGTAGCTTGTATTGTTACAAATGGCGCACGTGCCACCCCTGAGTCAGGGTTGTTAAGTGTCCGATTTTCACCCTGCCTTCTATCGTTTCTATTGTTTGCTTGCTGCAGTAGAAGTACCGATTTCTGGGTATAAAGACAAACATACAAATCATACAATTAAAAAGCGAACTAATTAATCAATTACGAATCACGATTAATTAATTACTACTCAACCCGAATGTTTTTACTCGTACTGCCTTATATTCTTACTCAAACATATTGTTATCGGATACCAATACGAAAAATATTTTATCATTCACCAAAGACCACTTTGTATCTACATGAAGTTGTTAAAAAATGTAATCAGCTTTACTTCTGTAGATGTTGGATCGTCTTTCTGTAGTTATTTTTCTAAATTTTTTCTCAAATAAACCAATATAACGGGGAATCGTAAGCCGTGGTAACGTTTATGGGAATCTATATTAATTTTATTGTTAGATATTAGTTGTTTATTAAATTATTATTTTCAAAAAACTATCAATTAAGTTAATTTATTAGTGTTCTGTTTATCACCGTACAAACAATTGTTATGATAATAAAGACACTTTTATATAATTATCTTTTTCTTTATTCTTTAACAATATGTTTTTAATTCTTCATTTCCTTGTAGGTCTTAACATACAAAACAATTAGTCATTTTTTATTTGAAGATCACAAGAAAAAAGTGCCGTCAATTGGTGACAGCCAGACGCCATTCCTTTTTTAATTCACTGTCAATGCAACACTTTTTCTTTATTCTTTTTAACACAGTCCAACGATTTC
>DWJK01000042.1:0-33553 GCA_018248815.1 Croniades pieria auraria
TAATATTTTTTTTGAAATGATCGGTAGATATACATTGAATATAGGTTATTTTTATTATTCTGGGGATACAATATATACCTTCATATTGTCATATATTGTGGTTGTAGGATCTGTGCTCAGCTTTATTCGTTGTTCCTCTGTTTTGATAACTTAAAATGCTTTTCAATTTGTTTGTCTTAGATAAAACTATTTTGATAAGAAAGTCTGTGATTCTTTTAGAGTGATAATGTTTATTTTTAATTTGTTCCTGAGGTGAAAAATTTTTAAGATTTTCTGTTTCTGACTTAAATATATTGTTTCAACTACCTTGTCATTTATTTCATAAGTAATAAAAGTAGATATAAGGGGTGTGGGCCCTTGTACCCTTTACAAATAACCATTTAAACTATTTGACAAATATTTTGTTTCTTTTGTTTACACTGAAAATTTTTGTTTTTTTCTATATCTGGAATCACGTACCATCAAATAGTCAGTAGCGACAATGGTATTTGGAGGTATCCGTTTTTTAAATTATCACAATACATCGGACCTAACATTATTTGGGGGAAATTTCTAATTGAAGGTTTTCCAACCATCTATAACAAGGACTGTCGCCCACTCCAACGCACCCTTTTAAATCTCATATCTTACTCGACCTTGGAACTAGAAGGATTGGCTAATAGAACCTCAATTTTTATAGCAGATAATTTTAATACGTGAATCGTAAACATAAATATGTCTCTTCCCTCGAGCCTAATGTCGTGGTATTATATTCTAATGCTAACCCTTGTAGTCATCAATATTTTTAATTTATTTTAAAACCAGTGATTTGTTTTTCTCTTGATTTTAATAATACATAGATCATAAATTAATATTGATAACTTTACGAGGAACAACTAATTAGTTCTACTGTATGCTTAAGTATTTATGCAAGTTTAGTAAATTGTATGCGTGCCTAAAGAAATCTATATTTTATTTCAAATAGTGCCTGCAGTTTGTTTAGTGGCCTTATAAAGGTATTAGGCGGAAATAGCAATGTGGGACGAGTCCATACAGCTAGGTGTGAAGTGTCTGGCTTGTTTTTATAAGTAAGAGCCTAAAAACTATCTATGTATTTTGGTGATTTTAATACAGAACATAATTAAGACGGGTAATGTGCAGTTTGGAAATCGAACACGGAACCTTTTCGACGGAACCCTATTACTGATCTGTAGATGGCAAAGATCTAAAACAAAGAGGAAATGTAATGTTATAAAATTAGTTTCATATAGAAATTATCTGAACCTAGCATAACTATGCCAGCCAATATTTATTAAAGATAGAATATACAAAGATATTTCATACATTCCTGTATTTTTATAACACTTTTTATCAAGTTTCGTTTACGTTATAATATTAGTAATATGTGCTTTTATTTATTGTGTTTGTCTTTCGCTTATGTTCATGACCGGGCCCTAGCAGTGCTTTGGGTAGTTTTTATCCTTTTCTATGTATTAAAGTTAGAATGAGACGAAAATCTAAGTATCTACGAGGAGCGATGTATGCATTAAGCGAACCTATTTATATAGAAGGTGTGGTGTATTTTGAATAAAACAAATTTTAATATTATAAAATACCATGTGTTTTTATTCCAGTTCTCATTACACCGTTAATTATGATATTTAAACCTTATATAAATATCATGGAATTGTAATTTAAATGCGCGATAAAATGTTTTTAACTAATACTCAATTACTAAATGTGTACTTGAAATCATGAAGAATAAGAAATGTAGTAAATGTTTAATACTACAATGGAAATAATTTTTGAATCCCTAAATACTCGAAAAAGATATACAATACCGTTAATTACAATAAATGTATTCACAAACACAACTGTCTTTAAATTTCAAAAACAAAAGAACAAAAAAAACTCGAAGAAAAGTAAAAAAACTATTACGAACACAAGATGTAGTGGAAAATAAATAAATAAATACACACAAATGTTATAAAATGCAATACGCCATCAAAACTGTAACCATAATAGTTCATTAAGTTTCAATATTAACCACACAAACTAAATAGTATGTTATAAATAAAATAAAAAGCAAACTGTCTTTATATTATTCTATTTCTATATCTCTAAATCTTTATATTTATTTAATTTAAAAAAAATAATAATTAAAATAAATTAAGAAGACGCTGATTGACACATTATCTCGGACATTGACTTGACACAGCAATAAGATAGTATGCATTGACTCTTTATTGGAATTTAAAAGTGACAGAAAGATAGTGCGTATTAAATTTTTTAAATCGAACTTGAATGAACGGTAGTGTGTATTGACCTTATAGAAATACTATGGTTACTGAATGTTATTAGACGAGCAGCTGGCTGTCTTCGGAGAGGGTCTTTTCCTTCACGAGGGTGTTGAAGTGTTCGATGAGTGCAGTCACAGACATCTCCCCGTGGACCTTGTTGTCGCGCGTCCGCACGTTGACGGTGCCAGAGTTCTTCTCGCGCTCTCCCACCACTGCAAACAAAAATTATTGTACGTTTCTTAAATCTCAAAATATCCGAACGTGTCCCAAGAAAATAACAAGTATGTACGTAACGTCTGACACTCAAATTGACGTACCTACGATTTTGCTATAAATAATTCCATTTCCAACAGTGGAACGATTTTTTAATTACATTTAAAATCACTAGAAAAAACAGCTAATTTATAAACGAATGCTAAAGCAATTAAAAAAAAATTATAATAAAAGTATGCATGTCGCAACTGGCTTCTTCTAAAACTATTGCAAAAAATGCTAAGAACACAAATGCTTATATTTTAAAATGATTTCAGGGTAGCTTTCAAGTCATCTATCTACATAAATTATAATTTTTTAAAATCACATTATGCTACAAAGCTGCCAAGGGGGAGCAACGACTTTCGGCAATAACAGTCATACTATTGACAATGTCATTTTATGAAACTATGACAATTATGTCAATTATTTTATATTTATTAAGAATGTTTTACTTTGTAATTTAATTTAACATTTTATATTATATGTTGCTGTCCTGTTTACTGTTATATATTACCATCAAATAGTAGCTGAATATGAATAAGAATAGTCCTGTTATGAATTATTCTATTCTGTTCTATCCACAGCTTTTGCGTTCTCTTACAACCATCCTCTATAACATACCTAAAATGTAGTTGAACTGGGCGAGCTGGGCATTTCTCACTTTCTTGTTGAGAGTGTCACCAGGATCGGTGTCCACCTCTGACATGAAACCGGCCTGAAAGAGTTGCTTGTTGACCTGTGAGGGTTAAATCATTATATTAATATTCATAACCATTATGTATTTTCAAATCAAACAACGACTGTAACATCGGAAGGGGTAGGCAGAGGAGTGTAGTACACCCTGACTTTTCACCAGTTACGTTTAAATCCCATGGAAGAGGTGGTGAGCCTATTGTCATATACTGGGTACAAATCTGGGCTTGGAGCCACTGCTACAAATTTCTATTAGAAAATCCAATAGTTCCGACCTGGAATTCGAACCCAGGATCTATCACGCTTTGCAATAAAAAAAGCAACATCAGGCCTGTAATCCCCGAAGGGGTAGGCAGAGAAGTGTAGTACACTCCCACATTTCACCAGTTACGTTTTCGATAATAATTCGACCAAATAAAGGCCGTCAATTTTCAAAATATCAAGTTTTGAATGATAAACAATTATATGTATGTATTGTAAACAAAAGCCTGCTGGTTTATTAGGTGATTCCGACTTCTTAACAAGAAATTGTGAGTTCAATATCGAACCAGATCATATATTTCCATGATGAGCATGATAATTACCTCGTATTTTATGTAAAATAATATACACACATGTATTTAGAAGTTTTTACAAATTTATCACCTTTCACTATACTCTAGACTGACAAATTTCAGAACAAATATTGGTAAACACACCAGACTATAGGTTCCCAACGAATCCAAGATAATCTTGCATCGCAGCGAGCGACATTGACATCAGAGCGACATTTAAAGGTCGTGGGTGAAAAATATCTGGAGTCGAAGAATACCTTAGAAAAATGACGATATACATCTTGGAGAAGGCAGTGTAGAGATAAGGGGAAAGGGCGACAAATATTTGTGGAGATCAAAACTCACAAAGTTGTAGAGCTGAAGGTATGTTACCGCGTCGTACCTGTTCTGCATACTCATCGAAGGGCGGCCCTACAGGTACCAAGCAGGCCTGCCGCGGGCTGAGCCAGAATGGCCACTTGCCCGCGTAAGACTCCGTGAGGATGGCCACCATCCGCTCCACTGACCCCAGGATTGCACGGTGGATGATCACTGGACGCTTCTTCTCGCCCGACTCACTGGAATGTGTACCGTCAACGTCATGTAACAATTGTAATATTGCAATGTAATAAACTGTGAGAAATAGGATATAAATTGAATATCGGGGGGTTTAAGAAAGAAAAACAAAACCCCTAAATCGATTTTGATGGATATTAATATATAGGTTGAAGAAATACTGAGCTTTATATCGTGAGATAGTTAATTTCAAATATTGGTATTCTGGGTTATACTATCATTTGGGAATGATTTTGCATTTATAGTCATTTGTTATTTCTAGCTATACAATGTTCTAGAAAAGTCTCATTCTTTAAAATCAGTCAATACACAATTTGATTACCTGACATAGCTCAGGTTGAATCTCTCAGGCAGCTGGAAGTCCAGCTGTATTGTGGCACATTGGTGGGACCTCCTCAGAGCGTCCTGTATGGTGATGTCAATCTTGGGCCCGTAGAACGCTCCATCCCCTGGGTTCAACTGCCACGGTTTGCCGAACTTGTTCAATGAATCTTCCAATGCCTTAAAAGAAAATGTACAAAGAAATTTATTTGATAGTTTTCAATATATGCTCAAAGACATAATTTATAAGTCTTATTCAATATTAAACTATTTGTTGTTTATCATAATATCTCTAAATTTGAACTAAAATGATTTGAAGAGATGTCTCTTAGGGATAAGTAGTGCCATTAAACAACATCTCTTTTGTATGAATTTTTCTTTCTATTTATTGTTTTATGTGTACAAAACTGTTAAATAAATAAAATAAATAAATATCTTTTACAAGTACTTGTTTACTTTTATGCATTACTATGGAAATAAAAATTCCTATCATTATACTAAAGATACCGTTCATATTTATAAACTATTCATTTGGCTAGTATATATGTCGCAGCTTACCTTCTCAGCCTGATCCCAAGTGGCGAGGTCGCCGAGGTACTTGTCTGGTCGCGTGGACAGCTTCAATTGGAACGTAAACCCGAAAGTGGTGTACACACATTCCAGGAAGTCGAGGCAGGAGATCTGTAATTACGAAAAGTTTAAGGTAAATGGTAAAATTTGTTGATACTCGTTTTATCTTTCAATACATGTACAGATACGCTGATTTCAGTCAGCCATATTTGAGTTTAGGAAAGTTGTAGTCCCAGTCAATCTGATAACATATTTGTGCACTGAAACAATCCATTGGGTTTAAAATTATCTATAGATATAACAAATACACATTATTTGATACTGTAACAGAGGATTATCTATTTGGGATCAGATGACCATGTCCCTTTATCATAGTTATTCATCACCGTGACCACCATTATTCATATTTTTATATGTATTTAATACCGGACTTCTTTACCAATAATAATATTGAATACATAGTCTGTTCACGCTGGCTAAGCGTGCATTGGCAGACTGTAGATACCAACAGATACATAATAGAACTATTAGGTATTTATGTATGTGTGAGCGTGCGTCCGTACATGTGTACGTATACATACGTGTGCGTGCGTGCGGGTGCGGGTGCGTGTGCGTGCGGGTGCGTGTGCGTGTGCGTGTGCGTGCGGGTATAGGTGTGCTTATGGTGTGTGTGTTGTGTGTGTGTTGTGTGCGCGGGCGGCCCACCATCTCCTGCTCGATGTGTTGCGGCGCGCAGAAGATGTGCGCGTCGTCCTGCTGGAAGCGGCGCACGCGCGTGAGGCCGCTGAGCGCGCCGCTGAGCTCGTTGCGGTGCAGCACGCCGAAGTCGGCCAGCCGCAGCGGCAGCTCGCGCCACGACCGCGTGCGGTTGTCGAATATCAGGCTGCCAATGTAACATCATCATGCAGTGAATACATATTGTACGAGGTAGGCTGTGGTGTACCGCGATCAGCTGGATGTCAATACAATATTACTCACGAAAATTGTCATTACATTATATCTATAACTGTTTGGGACTTCATCAGGTTTGAAAATCAATGGCCACGTGTCGTGGTAGCCACGATATACAAGGACTGAGCAGTAGTGCTGAAGCTTCATGACTAGTTTTATTAGCAAATTTGTGTACTGTGAGTTTGAGAATCTATTAGGTTTCATACAGTTAATATTGGCAATGCCTACTGGTAGCCACATGTACGAAGAGTTATCAGTGGCGTTGGGGACTCAAGATTAGTCGCACTAGCGAATGCTTATTTTATTATGAGATTTAGTGGTGACCCCAATGGTCTACAGCTTACCAGTGACCAGGGCAGTTCATGGGCTTGAGCGCAAAGGTCTCCTTCTCGACGTCGAAGGCAAACATGTTCTCCGCGTAGTGCGCCCAGTGGCCTGACGTCTGCCACAGTTTCGCGTTGTACATGTTTGGTGTTACCACCTCATTGAATCCTCTTTGCCTGAACAAAACAATATATGATACATAATATTATTAAAATATGATTTTAATTCAAATAGTGTCTCACTTCAAATGCAGTCTACTAGAATACTCTGGACCATTGACACTCATCTCCAAGGCTCTATAATTCTATCAGATATATTTGCCTAAAGAAATGAGCCCAGAACTTTAATCCACTTGTTTATTTAACAGCCACTTGTTTGTTTCACAGTGAGACTAAGATTACATAAGATTTGTGAATCAACCTTAATCATTCCTTGCCATGGATTGCTTCAAAACTTCTCAACATCTGTCCACACATTCCATGATCTTCCACTATTCCATGTCGGACCATTGGGGCAAGCTCCAGGCCACAAGCTAACATGTCTATAAGACATATAATGGCTGACAAAGTAGGCAACAAATTCCATGTCAGTGAATTTTCCAAAATTATCTATGGTTAGACATTGTCTATGATTCCAATCACCTGTATTGTTCTCTTATGAAGTTGACCAGTATATTGTATATATGTGTTCCTCTCGGCTGGAAGAAACATGACCCGGGCGATAGCTCGTGGAAGAAGAACAACTCTTGCTCCTGGAAAAACAGAGTTTAATTAATATTGCAATAATTTATAAATATATGTAAAGTACGTAGGATTGGTATTACCAATAACAAATTAATTTAAAAGGTAATATAACATTACTTTCATAGTCACCCGAAGGAGTAGGCAGAGGAATGTAGTATACTATCGCGTTTCACCAGTTACGTTTACGTCCGACAATGCAATAGGTGATGAGTCTATTGCCATACACCATGCTGGGATCCAGACTCCGAGACATTACTAGAAAATTCTACTAATCAATTTATGTTACAAAAATTCATTAGTAGCCCAACCAGGGAATCGAACTCAGGAGCTCTTGATCAGCAGTTGTGCTTGCAATCACTCGACCAACGAGGCAGTCTTATTCACTAGTAACTCTAAAGATAATGTTAGAAACACTTATGGCTCATGACCAAATAAACCTTGTTGGAAGCATTACTGCAGTTGAAATAAGAACGGAGTGTACTACGTGAGTAGACCTTGAATAGTAAGTCCATTACATAAAAACATTTTCAGAATACTCACTTTTCCAATCTTCCTGTGATCGCGTTTGGCAGCCTCTTCCTGTAAGACTTCCCATTCTTTCAATTGCTTAGGCTCCGGGAATGATACTCCATACACTCTTTGTAATGTTTCTGCCTCCGCATTACCCTCCCAGTAAGCAGATGAATTCTAGAACATTAACCATATTATTTGAAAATTATGATTGTGAAATAGTTTTATTTGTTGTACAAAAATACAATAATTATAAAAAAAAACATTTTGATTCCAATGAATTAAACTATACACTTTGTGTATATCTTGAGAATGGAATAATCAAAAATGTATATGAAAGAATTGAAATGAGGGATGAGCCTCATAATTCTCTATAACAATTGTCGCAGTGCAATTCTTGCTAAAATATTTAAATTTTGCAGTAGAACATATGACATACATATAAAAGAAGAAATCTATAATGCACAGGAAATATAAATATTGATTAGAAAGCTAATTTATTAACTTGAGAGGCTTGATTTCTTGACACCAACTACACTTTTTAAACATACCTAATATAATTTGCCAGTATTATACCCGATTCAAATATATCTTTTGAATCTTAAGTTCAACAAAGTAAAACACATAATTATGTACCTTGACAACTTTAAGTGCTTTGACCTTCCCAGTGTGTCGGACATGTGGCCCTCTACAGAGATCAATCAGGGGTCCACATCTGTACACAGTAGTGGTTGCTGTGTCCACTTTCTCCTTCAAGATGCGCACTTTGAATGGGTTGTAGTCGAACATCTGTAGCAGCTGTTCCTTGGTCAGCTCCAGACGCTCGAAAGGCTGCTTTTCCTTCGCTATCTTCTTAATTAGTCCTTCGAGGACTGTGAAGTCTGATGAGGAGATCTGTGGGTGTGATACCATAACTTCAGTATGAATGGAAAAACTGAATAGCTTTTAAGCAAATATATGTTTAAATAAATAGAAATAGATTATTCTATTTCCCAATTTATGCTGAGTGTTTTGTTTGTATTCTGGTTTATCATGTATTCTATTTTCATTTTTTATATTTATTTAGGAAACAATCATTCTTTTTATACATGTGATATACCATAGATTGAATATAAGTAAATTAAAGCAGTTTCCAATGATAGATAATACAGAAAATGAATACCAACCACTGTGCCATAGAATTGAAGATGTGTTGCCAGTCTCCCAGTTTTTGGTTTGTGGAGCATATAAAAAAAGTCTGGCCCCATTGATTATTCAGATGAAAGAAAAATGAACTTACCCCCTTTTCTGGATAGAACATGTCATAATAAAACCCTTCTTCTATGGGCGGCCCATAGCATAGACAACCACCATACACCTGAAAAATATAAACAATAATTTGTGAAGGTATTTAATATACACATACTGTGTAACATTTTAAATATTAATTGGTACTTTTCTGTTTAATGTAAAGGGGAGGTGCATTGAGGTAAGGAGGGGGGTGTTGAGCACATAATGATATTGGTTATTAGGTGCTAGGTTTTCTATAGCCAATGTAATATTCATATCGTTGGAATAGTGCCAGCATTAAAACAGTTTTTTTAGCGTTTTTATTGTTCTAATGATTTTTTAATTCAGTTACGTTTTCAAATATTAGTATGTACACAAAGAACAGTGTTATTCTATATTTGAAAACTTGTATATGCTTCGAGTATGCTAAGCTAACATAACTTACTCTTTCCATGGCCTCGCCAAGCATGTGGGCAGAGGAATGCCAGAACACGGCTTGTGCATCTGTGTTATCCCAGCGAAGTAACTCCAACTTGCAATCTGCTTCCAAAGGCCTATCCAGGTCCCAGAGCACACCATTCACACGCGCAATTATCGTAGAGTCAGCCAGGCCTTGGCTGTGAACAAAATTAAAATAATTTTTGTGATAACAAAATTTACATATAAAAATAGACCACGGCTTATAAGAACATATCAAAAGTGATGAATAACAGTTATAGACTATTGGAGTTTTATAGAAACTATATTAAAAGTGCAGCTAGAACTTGAAATATTCTGGCATATATATTATAAGTCCCTGAAAAGTGATTCATACATAATTCCAGTATCAAAATTTATTTTATTACATACAAGAATTTTTTTATAAGACCAAAGGTACTTGCATTATTTTTTTTATCTGTTCCATTGTCGCTGTCACATACTTGTAATTTTTTAATATGACAAGTAAATAACTAACAATTTATGTAAATTTGATTAAAACAATCTGGAACATTCTTTTACCAGTTAATCGTGATAACATAGTCTTTTATTGATGCATCTTCAAGAAATATAAATCAGATATCAATATATTTTTCCTTTTGATTTGTAAATAGAAAATCAGACTGAATTAAAAAATATAAATAATTAAAAAATTCACCACACATGTAACAAGAACACATAATTATCAGAATACTTACTATTGGCTCCAAAACTCGCTTGCGAGAAAATAAATAAGGAATAAAGTTACTAATTATGGTAATGCCCAGTGGTTGTGAGTTCGAGCTGTATAAGGCTATACAGTAACGCAAGGTGGCATGCATTATTGCTGTTACAATAGCAAATGGCAAACAAGACTGTTATATCCATGATTGACTTTAATACATTGAGCTACAACATACATATAAACAAGCAATGAGGAACTGTTCATAAAACATGACGTATGTATTAACATGTGACCGCCAAATGGCATGAGTGTTACATATATTTTATATTTAAATGTAGCAAAAACAACATATTCATAAGCAAGAGATGATAGACAAGAGTGATTGCTGTCATCTATTGTATTCGCTGCTCAGCGGTGACGTTTCAGCTGTATTGGTTATATATCATAGCAAAATGATGACCAGTGTTGCTATCACATCATTCGTGTTGCTGTTACAAAAATGGAAACTATGAGTAAATACATAGATGAATAATGAGAAAAATGAAATTTTTATAAAGGATACCGGTACACTTATTTACACTAATAATATCAGGTGTGTTGGTAATGTGCACAGCATTCTATACTACGGAAGACCATTGCCTCATCTGCTGAACCACATAATTAGATAATAGAATATTTACATTGTGGTAGACAGATCATAAAATTTGCTTATTAAAATCCCTTAAGACTAATTAAGAAAATATGACTGTGTCGTTAGTCAAGTGGTTGCAAGGGCGACTGCAAAACAGGAGGTTTTGAGCTTAAATCCTGGGTCGCATACCATGGGAATTTTCTAGTTTAGAATTTCTAGTAGTGACTCGGAGTCTGGATCAGTACCCGGTGTACGGCAATAGGCTCACCACCTATTCCATGGGACTTAAACGTAACTGGTGGCACATGGGAGTATACCATACTCCTCTGGCTACCCCTTCAGAGATTACAGGCATGATGTTAAGTTATGACTTTAAACTCCCAGTAGCAGCTTCATCATCATCATCATCATCATCAGCCTATCTCAGTCCACTGCTGGACATAGGCCTTAGCCTTAGTCTTCATTTATTTCCATTATATGTCAAAAGGCTCACCCAAATTCAAAGGGACATATAACTAGTAAAACATGAGAGTACTACACTCCTGTGTCTACAACATTTTGGAAAAAATAAGTATAATGTTACACTATGTTACCTAAATAAGTATTTTGTAACACTTTGTAACCAATGCAATATTACTTGTAAAATATGATAGTGTCCTCCTTGAGATCTAAAATTACTTTGAGAAAAATCAAGTGTAGCATAGAACATCGCATTTTGTGTGAACACCAAAATGGTTTCACATATTATGCTTTCATAACCAATCATACTCTATTATCATACATATATTTTATGTTATATTGTATTTTATCATACATATATTTTATGTTGTATTGTATTTTATCATACATATATTTTATGTTGTTTTGTATTTTATCATACATATATTTTATGTTGTATTGTATTTTATCATACATATATTTTGTTGTATTGTATTTTATCATACATGTATTTTATGAACAGCCTCTTTCATAATATATTTCTTAGCAATTTATTTATCTCAGCTATTTTATAAAATTTTATTTTATTACAAGCTTTAATTATTATTTTATACAATGTTTTAATGTGCATTGATTCTATGTGCAATTAAATTCAATTTTAATATTGCTATTTGTGCATTCTATTATAGCCTGCTGTAGATTTATGATGGAATAATCAATCTGGCTGGGGACATATATCTTCACTAAAATTCGAGAGATTGCAACTATTCTTCTCTATGCTTTTCAGTACACTTTGTTAGAACAACAAAAGCATATCGCCTCGGTAATTTAATATACTTACAAAAAATATTTTATCATATAATACCAAAAATACACTTTGTTTTTATTTATGATAATACATATGTATTTATTTTTATATTTTCATTAACATGACAACATGTAATATCATACAAAGAAAAACTTAATAATTGATTATAAATAATTATACATACATATCTTCATGCCAAGTCCCTTAAGGAATAGGCAGAGAGCACAAAGTGCCAAATATCCCTATCCTTGCATACCTACCTTGCTTCTTTCTAAATAAATTCCTCTTCATAAATAATTATTTTGTCTCTTAAAATTATAATTGTATATGAAAGAGATATTATCTTATTTTGGCAGATGTTTCTCAATAATTATTATCAGCCTATCTCAGTCCACTGCTGGACATAGACCTCCCCTAATGAGCACCATCGCAATTTCTCAATGTACATCATTAATTGAGAACAATATTAAAAATTATCTTGATAATATAATGAAATGCTAGTGGGCGCAAACAGCATGCTCGACTAAATACTTCTGTGATGTGATGTAAATTCAGTTTGTTTATCAAATATATCATTGGACCTATTTCATTCTTATCCAAAACTAAAATACAATGTGGAAACCTTCTTAGTAATTTTAGAAGTATTTTATTTTAATGGTATTAATCCATCTTTTTCAGAGGGTTATTATTATAATACATCTTTCATAATTTTAAAAAATCATCTACTTTATAAGATGTTTTATAATAAATAAATCATCAAGTGTGAGCAGGAAACAATTTATAATAAAGTCTACGATGCTATCTCACTTCTTAAAACAAATTTCAAATCATGAAAAGGCATTTGAGTATTTATTTATCTACAAGTGATTTTTTTTATACAATAGTTCAAACAGTTGCGTGTTTTTTCTGAAGAAGAAATAATTATATTTATAATATTTAAAAAATATGTGAAATCTTGTAATGCAGAATTTTATGTTTATAACTAAAAAATTAATAAATCAATTAATAGAATCAATAATTTTTATTTTGCTTTTATTTATCACAATGAGACTAAACCCACATTAATATTTATAATTTTAGATGTATTGTATTTAAATGTATTATTTTAAATGTGACAAATTGAATTTACATATATTGCAGCTTGCAAACATTACATACATACCTGATACCCTTGGCCACATCATAAGGGGTAGTTTGCCATGCCTTTGCCTCAACAGTTTTGCCATCGGGCAGAGTGACGACAATGCTCAATTCAGGCTTAGCAGCCAGCTCAGCTGCATATTGTGCTTTGTACTTGTCCCAGAGGTCTATTCGCTTCTGGATGTACTCCGGCCATGGGTTCAGCTCGACAACATTTCCCGATATTTCTTTTTTCGCTTTCTCCTTCTTTGCTTTGGATTTTGACTGCAAAGAAAGACAGATATTTAGATACAATATATGGTATAAAAGGTGATTATTTTACCAGGGTTTATAATCTTTCACATTACATGTATATATATTTTTGTTATAAAATGTGACCACTCTATATATTTAGCTTAAATTAGTCTTCAATAAGTAGAACACTAAACTGGTTAATATTATCATTTTATTTAATCAATGCTACGACACAAGTGTGTACTCAACATTGATAATATCTGCATTTAAGTTCAGCTGAGTTACATTCTTTTGGCCTTGGTTCTATGGCCTGGTATCTAACACTGAATTTAATACAATCTATTTTTGAATAATGTGCTCATTATAGTATATGAGTCATCCAAAATTAAGAATGAAGTAAAGTTCTATCACCAATATTGCAGAAAATCATTTGCATTATGTTATTTGTAATGATTTTAAATATTTTTCTAATTGAAATGATATCCAGCAGAAAAATTCTACATTCCCTTTATCCGATATTGAGTCTCACTTAGCTTACAACAGGGACAGGTATAAAATTTTCAGCCCGCAACAGCTAAATGCTAATATTAATTGTAATTTTAAGAACATCACACCCATATGGAGGGAGAAATGAACATATATTGGAATGGAACAGTACAGTACATACATTTAGGGTCAAGAACAATACATTTAGGCCATTATTTTACATATTATATGTACAGGGATCATTTAAATCTTGTTTTCATTATTCATTCCAGGGTTGCTGAACTGCCATTGCATTGATTTACGTCACATATTATATTTCTCACAAAAAATGTATTTATGGTCTATGTTATTATCTAAAAAACTTTTAAATCTAATTTTAAATGTACTGCAAAATAATAGGGATTGGCGTTTTTATATGAGTTCATTGATTCCAAGATTTCACTCTATCCTACCCATGTGGCAAAGCCTTTGACGCGTACCACGCAGACTCTACGTAAACTGACAAAGTTTAACATTTTCCAATAAGAAACTTTATTACTGTCTGTTCGTAATTAGATAAATAGCTCAAAATCCTGCCTTTTCATTTATATTTAGGTTTTGAACTCCGTCGGCCGCCGTATCACCCATGGTGTCGTATATGGGATTGACAAATGACAAATGAACTGACAGATTATGACGTTTAATATTAGTTTTGTTGCTAGTATATATAAGGGTGCGTGCAAATTTATATAATGCAATATTTTAAAGATGAATTACTGTTGTACCTAACTGCATTTAATCCAACAATAATAATCGGAACGTAAATAACGTTTAGTGATAAACCTATTGATTTGAATTATTTCGTAAGTAATATTGAGTATTTAGTGAGTTACAATTTTTATAATTATTTGACAGAACTGTCATTAATATGATGTATGTAATTTTGTAATTACAATATTGTAAAAAAAATTAATTCTAGTGTAATCCATTAAAATAGATATAAAATGTCTTTGCAAAGACCTCGTCCAATTGATACTTTGCAAAAAATAATGTCTTCGTTTAAACATTTTGAGAAAAAATTGGACAAATTGCAAGAAGACGTAAATTGTCACGGCATGACATTATCAGACCTTCGAGTTATGGTAGCAAATCTTTCAGCAGGAACCATGATGATTCCTGATATGCATAATAACATAGTAAAACGTTCCGTTAATAATACAGCTATACAATATGATGACAGATTTCATATTGAAGAATCCGTAAAAACTAAAAGAAAAAAGACTGTTCAATCATTTCCATCTAAAACAATTGCGAAGAGTTTGCAGAGTCAAAAGTATGGGATTAAACCAACAAAGGAAACTCCGTATAGAATTAATAAATTGCCTTCAAGTTCTAAAAATCCTGGAAAACATTTCATAAGACATAGAAAAGCCGAAGCACCGCGCAAGGCAACTACCCTTCGAACTCAAAAGACAATGGAGAAGAAATTAATTAATGTGGAAAACTGAAAGTACATCCAACTAATCAAACACCTTTAGGATTA
Organism: Croniades pieria auraria; assembly: GCA_018248815.1. Taxonomy (NCBI): domain Eukaryota; kingdom Metazoa; phylum Arthropoda; class Insecta; order Lepidoptera; family Hesperiidae; genus Croniades; species Croniades pieria. The sequence goes on from DWJK01000042.1 coordinate 15,425, forward strand.
CACTAGATAAATCCAATAAATTTGGTTACATTAAAATTTGTAATTTTAATTTAAAAATATATTTTTATTATTCGTTATTCTAAAAAAAAGGTCTATATAACCTAATGTAACGATATATCATACGATATATCATACGATATATCATACGATATATCATACGATATATCATACGATATATCATACGATGTATCATACAAGCAGCTAATGCAGTGGAGTCCAGTTGTTGTCCGTACAGTGTTACCGTGTCTTAGTCTCAAATTTGCCTGGCATCTTTTAAAATATTAACAGCGTTTTAATACATTGATATACATAAAATAATTACGACACTAAAAGGAATCGGTTAATAAAAGTTTGATTAATAATAATAATGTGCCTTTACTATGTTAAGGTTCACATCATATTCAATAAAACGGCAAAATTTCGTTACTGAAATGTGTTTTATTTCGAAAATTGTAATGTATACAACACTAAGAATATTCTTTACTTAAAATAAAATATGCCAAAGTTATTTCATTTTCCTTTACTACATTTGGAAACATTTGAAATTGTGATTGGAAATCCAGGAGAACGACGGGATCTGAAAAATAAATTAATATTTAACACGCTACTTGGACTGACGGGAATTACCCGATCATTGCTGACTCCAAAAAGTATTTTATGTTTACTTCAGTTTATTTGATTCAATAGTTGAAATAGATACTTTAAATATACAAATTAGATATTAATAATAATAATAATAATAATAAATATTAATATAATGACAATTAATATTTGCAATTATGACCAACATTTTCTACAACCTACAAATATGGTCACACCTGCACGATTGCACACTTAGAGAGTGTCTATTAAATAGCAACAAATAAAAAAATTTTAAGATCCTTAAATACTACATTTTAACTGTTTTCCTAACTTAAGAACACGGCTGTGATCCCCAAAGAGGTAGGCAGTGCCATAGAAGTAGGCACTCCTGTGTTTTACGAGTTACCTACTTTATATATCGCATCATGAAATAGATGGCGAACCTATTGCTATAATATATCGGGCACAAGCCTTGATTCCGAGCCACTACTAGAAATTTCAAATTGGAAAAACCCAATAGTGCACGATCCGGGGATCGAACCAAGGACCCCTCGATTACTATTCGCGCATGTAATTCGTGGTGTAAGAGCAAGGTGAACGTACCTATCTACATTTTGTCAATTTTACAGGAGAGCAAAAATACTGTGATAATTCGCCACTTCAAACTTTACCAGCTCATTAATAGAGATAATATACAGTTGGTGAAATAAAAATATATATTGATATATTGTCCTGCTAATAGAGCTTTGAAAAATATAAAAATTATTTGTTTATAAATGCTTACAAAGATACAATATATATTTTTTTTTAACAATTCGGTTGACATACGTTAGTATGGCTCTTTATTTTTTTTTAGGTTTTGTTGTTATCTTACTTAAAATACGTCGTTTGTGAAGCTAAGTTTTATTTTGTTTGTGCCAATAAAACGTTGTTTTGACTCTTTGAACTTAGCATCAAAACACAATGTCGTAACGTCCAGAACAACGTATAAGCTTTTACGATTTGCGAGGAAAACAATATTCTATGATTAAAAATATTGTTTTCGCAAAAACGTTCTTATAGCCCTAACAGATAGCATGATAATTGAAATTAATTTAACGGTACTCATAATACGTTTTTCTGGTTCAATTAAGTCGTTCTTATGTCATTTTCGTTTTTTTGGAATTCGGGAAATGTTGAATATAGCGTTATGTCGTTTTGACATTTCGTAAAGGAGTACATTGTAAGCCGTTTTGTGAAAAAAAACCATTTTTGATTTTTTTGTAGATACGTTTATCTGGCTCTTACACCGCGAATTACTCGACCAATGAAACAGTCAGGCAAGTCGTAAACAATAACTAATGAGTTATAATTATCACATATTTGTTTTCTATCAAGTAAATATTTAATAATGATAACAAAGTTATTACTATGACTAATAAAGGGTATTAATGAAGTGAAACTTCTTTATCGACATATGAGAGAAATTTTACAGCAAAATCGACACGATTTTCAGTTACGCGCCATGATGTTTTTGTCTACCATTTATTTCGCTAGATGTCGCTACTTGTACTTTATTTTTGAACTGAAACTTCTTTATTAACATATAGAAGTGGAACTTCTTCATCGACGTGTGAGAGAAGTTTTATAGCAAAATCGTCACGATTTACAGGGACGCGACATGTTGTTTGTTGTTTACCATTTATTGCGCTAGATGTCTCTACTTGTACTTTATTTTTTATCAAAGTTCAATATAGTGACGTAAAAAGTAACGTATTAGTTTGACATTAATAAAATAAAAAGACTTATTCAAATTCAAGCGAATTTATAGTAAAAGTGAGTGATTATATATTTTGTTTGACAAATCCAACACGTTAGCGTAACTTTTTGAGGTTAACCTCACTTTTTGATTGTAAGTATCAGTAAATGTACATAAATCTATTAAAATTAGCAAGTATATTAATAAATATGACTGTAAATCTAATAAACATGATTGAATCTAAAAACAATAAAAAAAAACCAAATTAAATATTAATTTAAAAATACAACAAAACACAATTAGAAAATAAAAATGTGTATACATACCTACATCTTTTTTAATTATTCGTTTTTAATTATGTATCTGTTCATTTTGATTTCTATAAAATCATTGCATGCCTACAAGATTAACTGTCATACTATAATTGTATTAAATTAAATAGATAATTCCAATTATTTACTTATAACTTGTGAAATTGAGTAAGTTATTAAATAACTGCGTTGAATTATATTTATTAAGTTATGACATGTAATATGAATATTAAAGTTCATTATGTAATTTTTGTAAACTGATTAACTAATTTTTAGATTAAGTAATGGCAGAGTCCGAAAACACTATTGAGTATCCAAATGCAATAGTTGTACAAGTAGATGTTCATCATCGTAATTGTTCACAAATCATAATAGCTTTAATATGATACGGTAAAAAAATATTTTCTTAAGCCTTATGTACCCAATTTCTGTGAAGTTGTAAATAGTAGAAAAATGATATGTCATAAAGAAGTTTTGCTTCTTACTTGTGTACTCTGGTACACACACATTTTTTTTTGTGAACATTTTCATGTATTATTTATTAGTAGCAAAAAAACTTACAAATTATTATATGCAATTTCAAGTAAAACGATGACGACGGAGATAACAGAGCCATACAGCATTAACATGAGGACTGGCTGCAAGTCATTCAGGCCGACGCTGCTGAACGAGGACACCTTGTATGCGCAGCGGGGCTTCGGGACCTGGAGTCGCTGGCACAACGCTGATCTGATGCCGGATTCGTGAAGTTGCTTGAATCTGACAAAAACAGACAGATGTGCATAGAATGCGTCATCATCATTATTATAAGCCTGTATACTGTATACATATATTCAGCAGTGGACTGCTATTGCTGAATATATTCGTCCCTGGCGAATAAGGATAGGTAGGCGTTTAACGAACTATGCTTTCACATCATCGGTCTGTACCATTTACTTACTGAATATGGGCCTTCTCTAATGAGCGCCTGCTCCTTTTAATTCCCTCATCTCCCCTCACGAAGAATGAATAATGCGGGACTGTGTACGCGCTTGATTAAATTTACAAGCATATATTCTCCTAAAAGAAGTTTTAATTAGGTTATCCTAATTGACGTATTCTTATTTATTAATTATTGTATCGTAACGTCTGTTCTTTTACGAGGTAGGCAGGCAGTACCGAGTGCCTTATATCTATCTTTACAGACCTGACATGCCACTTTCTTCATACACATGTCTCTCTCTTCATTCTCATGGATGATATATGTTACAGTTACATACACAACTCTGAGCAGCTCCAAATAGGGCGAGTCTTTCTTCACGGGTACCAATGGACCGAAACCCTTCATGAAATCCACCTCCATCAGGTCGCATTTCTCCTGTTGTAGGAAGGTTTGCTCCACGCGACGGTACACCGGTTCCACGATTGAGTGGAACGCGAACAGTCCCTGGAATTTTGGTCAATTCTGGGTTTTACTATTAAATGTTCCGTGAGTATTTACATACGTGATTAAATATGTACCAGTTTAACTCGTGTACGTTTTTCGGGATGGCCAGACTAGTTTCGGATCTATACGAGGTCCTTCCTCATGAGCTCCCGCCGCTTGCTAGTCAGGCCATCTCGAAAAACGTACGTGAGTTAAGCCGGTACATATTTAATCAATCCTGGGTTTATCATTTCACGTAAACTTACAACAACTAGATACAGCAGCAGTTATATGTTGGTGGTTTGCAATTTATATCTAGGAGTCCAAAGTATAAGTAATTTCTGGTATACACCTAATAAGAAAACCTACACAATTTCAAGATCGTCCTAATTAGTTTCACGACCCGAAAAGTTTGCAAACGTTGCGGATTAGGGTCTACTCTTCTGATTCTGAGAGGAGACGCGTGTTTAATAGTGGAGCTGTACAAGATCTGATCATGATGAGAAATTATGCTCTTACATTTTCTCGTTCTTATAGGAGATCCGTGGTCAGTAGTGGGATCTTAAGGAGGCTGATGATACTCCTACTGATTTTTCGCTTGAAATATGTCAAGAATATCTATCATCTATTATTCCATGTACGTAACTAAAAAGCGACGAGTGCGGCATAAATATTATACCTACAAGAAATTTCGCTGGATACAAACGATAAATAATCTCTGTACTTTATCTTAATTGTATATATGTACATATTTATCTCGTAAATTGCATAAGTGTTCATGTTATTTGGTTTTTCAGGTCAATAGCATTTTATTGCACGATTTGAAGAAGCCAATTTGTTATCTCAACAATTTCGATCCATTTTAAACGTATATTTTTCAAAGATTCCAGTTCGTTTTCATGCAGGACTTCTACATAATATTTATTTATTGAAATGCGAGAAATGTGAGTTTACTATGAAAAATATAATGATAGTTTTTCGTTACCTGTCTGATTCTCTCAACTCCTTCATCAATGTCGTAAAACTGTGGTTTTCCTCTGTCTGGTTCCAATCTTTCATGAATTTTTATCCTTATGGGATCTTTGTAAAGCTGAAATGAGAAAAGAATGAACGACGAAGTTTATTGGCTTGAGAGGTTAAGTAACTGAGATGAAAAATTGTTTCTTTTAGTATCAGTGTTGTTGCAATTCAAAAATTGTCAGGACACAAAATTGTTAGGTTAAATTGAGGTTTGTCCAGCTTTAGTCAGTATAGAAAAATAATCTGCCGACCAGTGAACACTAATTGGAAGTATTCCAAATATCTATCAAGAAATATACTTGATTATCTAATGAAACAAGAAGCTTACGTGAAAAATGAAGTGGTTGTAATCGACATCATTAGCAGCGATTGTGATCTTGGAATGTGCCATCTGCTCCAATGTCTTGATGGCGTTGGAAGGCGCTTGTAATAGAACCACAATGTTGGCGGAGTAGGCCGCGTACAGTGCCATCAGAGTTGTGAACACCACTAAGACCATTATTCGACCTTTTGAGGATACAGAAATTAGTATAGAAAAGAAGAAGAAGACAGCGGGAGGCTACTGGATTCGGAATGGTAAGAATCAGAAGGCATGGCACTGATTAATGGAGGCCTATCGCCAGAAGTGGACATTCAAAGGCTGATGATGACGACAGAAAATAATATTGCAAAAATGTGACGATGATAATGTTGTTAATAGCTTTTGTCGCGTTACTTGGTGTTTGGGATAATATCATTAAGAAGAGTTAAGAATACTTGACTTCGAAGTTTCTCGATCTTTATAATTATTATTTCAATGAGTTTCTAAGTAAGCATATTACATTCTGGGCGCTTCAATTCACCGTAAAATAAAATCGTATCATATTGCAAATTAGTTTGTAAATAAAAAACACTTAAGATTTTAGGCCCATTTTCAAAAAAATAATAATAAAAACGGTTGATGATGAATTACCCGATATTCGTGTTGGTTCCATAGCACACCCCTGCTGACTGACAGCACTCATGGTTAAAAGTAAGGCGTCTCCGACAGTACCATCTAATTGTGCTGGGTGCTGCCCAAAAAGAAAGAGAAATTAAGATTTTCTTATGTGAGAGTCGTCTTTTAATAATATTGACTATACATTTCTATTGCTGATCGATTCGACAGCAGATCAAAAGGTTCTGGGTTCGATCTTCGGTTTAGGCAAAATATTATTAACGTTTCTAAAATTGAAATTTTAATGGAATCTGGATTTGTGCCCGACGTATGGCAACAGATTCATCCCTTATTGTATGGTAGGACGTATAACAAAATTGTTGAGTCGTGATAGTGTAGTACATTCTTTTGCGTCCACCCCCAGGAAAATACAGGTGTGATGTTTTATTGTGACTATAAATAGTAAACATTTTCAAGTGAAAAGTATGTTACCTTCCCGTAACGAACTTCCCATTTTGAAGCTAAATAGATGGTGAAGGAAGAAAAGATGGAACAAATGGTCAGAGCAACCCAGACTTTGGAGGAGAAGGGTAGGGAGAAGATATTTGCGACATAAGGCAACGGGGGTTGACGGAACACGAATTTAACACGGTAGGGCGCAACTGTATCTGTGTAAGCGACGATTGGCAAGCGTTCTGTGTTGGCCATGCAGTTGGTTCCTGAAATTAGAAATAGCAATCAGAATTAGAAATAGTATCAGTGGTAGTCTAGAATCTTTAGACTTTAGCTTCGTACCCTCCAAGTCGGTTTCTGACTTCACAAAACTTATGTGCGTTTTGAAAATTAAAATGTCACTTGCTATAACGGTGAAGGAAAACATGGTAATAAAACCTACACATCTTGAGCTCTTCATAACGTTCGCCAAAGGATGTAAAATCTGCATCTCTTACTTGGCAGATTACATCCTTAACATTAATTACCTGACATTGCGAAACAGTGAAACGGTTAACCCCTTTTATTTTAAGAAAGGGCACGTGTTCAGCAAAGGCATGATAAAGGTTTGATAAAGGCGGCGGCTTTTTTGTCCAATTAGTGTTCGTTTTTTTACAATTATTCCACGTTTTTGGACTTTAGAATTAATGTTTTATTTAGAGAATTTTGGAAATATAAGTCCCTACCCAAATCCGCTCTTCCGCTGTTGATATCGTCAATCATACCAGTCCACTTTCCATTCTGCTTGTAACCCCATCTGTGGGTGAAGATGTATCGAGGAGTCGCGTTCAGCATTTCAAAAGCCAGACGCACGTTGCTCCAAGAGATCTTCGTGTAAGCATCATACTGAGGTTCCCTGGAAAAATTAATGTACGAATTGTTTGACAAGTTGGTGCTGTGGTTAGTAAACCTGACCATTGCGCCGGAGGTCATGGGTTCAATTTCCATCTAGAGTGAATATTTTGTGATGAGCACAAGTATTTGCTCTATTTCTGGGTGTAAAAATATGTATCTTAATAAATATAATTCTTCTGTGCGTCTGTTTGTCACCTAACTCCTCCTAAGCGGTTGCACCGACTTGGGTGAAGTTTTTTGGGTATATTTCAATATTTAAATGAGTTCCTGCATGGTTTGAAATCACAATTGGTCCTGGTAGGTGGCGCGGCTGTCGGCATGTCACTGATCTTCTCCTAAGCGGCAGGGACCATTTTAATAACACTGTTTTATACATATGAGTAGGTCCTGCAAGGCTTAAATTTACAAATGAATCCTGTAGGTGGCGCTGCAGACAGTGTGGCATCTAATTTTATATGCTGAACAATTGACAACATTATATAATTTTGAGCGGAACTTTTTACTGCTTAGTATGGAAAAAAATAAAAAAATTGTGGCACTGCTTTTCCGGGCAGGACGATGTCGGCCTGGCCCGCTATTATAAGTATATATTTATATCTTTGCCAGCTGTCTGGTTACCATAACGCAATATCTCTTGATGCTTCCTTTGAATTTAGATTGGCGTGTGTGGAGATGTCCCAAGATATTATTGTTATATAATTCTGTTCTAACATTTTCTTTTTTTATATTACAGAAGACACATCAAGCAATTGAACGTTAATCGTTTCTATATATATTGTCATAATTGTGTATATGTTATAAATAGGGGTCTTACAATCTGTCTTCTCTAGGCAGATGATACATCGTAGTATTGCTGTCCTGAATTACGTTGGCCATTGTTAAAGGGTGGCCCCTAATATCTCGTCTCCTTCGAAAAATTTCTCTATGAGGTCTGGAATCCACTAAACTTGTATTGAAGTAACCTTTCGACGTGTATATGAGGGAACCATTTGGCGTAGATTTATGCACTGAAATACAAATACAGAGTTAGTATTTTCGCATGTATGGCAAAATGTTCTCATTTTGATTCCTGGAAACACAGCTTTATTTTTCTTTTTATAAATGTAACCGGGCAAATAGGAAGACGATCCAGCTGATGGTAAATGACCACCGTCACCTATGGACATGTGCAACACTAGAGGTTTATCAATGCGTTGGGGAAATTGTAAAATTCTGTATGACTTTGAATGAGAGTGAAATAAAACAAATCTGGATCTCACATTCTGTCAACTTGTAAGTATCTCCAATATTCTCTGCTAGGACGAAATCGCTATCAGCCAGCAGGGGTAGTTCCTCAAGATCCTGGGCGTGACTTTTGGAAGAACTCTCCAGCACCAGCCAACGATATGGATTCCGCAAACGTTTTGAAGCCTGAGTTAAGTGTAACAAAGGATCCATTGTTATTATGGAAGAATAGGAAAAAAATCCTATTTCGATTAAATAAGTAAATTATCGGAAACGGTCAAATGTTGCATAATTGACCGCTATTGGCAAATATTAAGCGAAAATACAGGCGATTATATTCTTAACAGGTCACGTCAAGTAAATCTTCAAAGGTTTTTTTATTAGCAATTCTTAAATCTAGAGATGCTTAATTGTGTAATCCTAGTATTCTTGGAAGATATCTCTCTAAGGAATGAGCAGCGCCTGTTTGCATCATTTGTTTTATACGATTTTTTTCTTATTCTCATTAGGTGCAAATTTGTTAAGTAAAGCCTATTTGACATCATCATCATGAATTCTATCCACTACGTGACACAGCTCACCTTTCAGAAGGAGAAAGATTAATAGCCCGCCACGCTGGCCAAATGTGGGTTGGCAGATACACAAATAAAACTTTTGATCTATGGCTTTGCCACTGACTTGGTTCCAGCACAAGCGTCAAATCTCCAAGTCTTTCTCAATCACGCGTGATAGGATTAAAACAGCTGGTAAAAATTTAAGTGCTAAAATTTCTAAAATTTGAAATACTAAATTGTTCTCAGTACTTACTTTTAACATTTCCATGGCATGGGAACAATCTAAATCAGTAAAGAACAATACATGGTGGTGGTTATATACGTTGATGGTTTCAAAATAGGTGGAAAACCTTGTATTAGCCTTTAATAATTCTCTTTGCAATGCGACCTGTATATCTGTTTTGAAAAATATAAAAATATGATAACAATAATAATAATAATAATAGGATATCAATTGTAAATTCAGGCATTGCAAATGTGATGTTGCGAGTTGATTAAACGAATGCTAAAATGCTAATTTCAGAAACATTCATATTGGGTGGGAATCGAACCCAGAGTCTCAGCAAAGCGGATCACCAATGTACCAATAGGCCAGCCATTTTTAATGATAATTTTAATAGAGTTATAGAAATATTTCATTTATTGAGAAATAGGAAAACTTTTAGAACTTTATCTGACTTCTAATGACAGTAAAGAGGCTTTCTCTTTGAGATCAGATGACCTGGAAGTACCAAGATATTTATCGGGTACATACATTAATGTATACATTTAATACTTACGTTTTTTCCAACACAAATCAATGTGTATTAAAAATGTCGGTTTCTCTTCATTATTAACAAATTCTTTGATCAATTGAATAGTAAAACTATCCCTTGCTTCGACATTGTTAGATAGAAAAAGAAAATAAAAAAACAGTGTGAACATTCTCATGGCTTTTTTATTCTAACTAAATTGGTCGAATATTACATTTCTGTTCGTGACAACTACCATAGCAGAGTCTTAAATACCTTTATATATATATACAGTATAATACAATCATGTTTTGTGTCTGTACATTGAAATATTTTTTAATGATTTGATTTAAATGAATTGATTTCGTATCCTTAATGAATACGGAGAGAGAGTTGAAGAAGAACATGAACGGAGATTAATGTTAAAATAGAAACGTAACACCATGCTTATAATCCCCGAAGGGACAGGCAAAGGAATGTAGAGCACTCCTACGTTTCACCAGTTACGTTTACGTCCCACAATGGAATAGGTGGTGAGTCTATTTCCATATACCGGGCAAAGATCCAAAATCCGGGCCACTGCAAAAAATTTCTAGAAAAAAAATCTAAGTTAGAAACATTTAATAGTATCCGACCCCAGGATCGAACCCAAAACCTTCCGATTGACAATCGCGCTTGCAATTACTTCACCAACGAGGCAGACAATCAATAATATTAAAATATAGTCATGCAAAAAAATTTAGCCAGCTGTATTGACAGTGGGCTGACCAGGTAACAGTGAAGATCGCAGCTCAGGTGTGCAATAGTTGTTGTAATAGGACACCTTCGGTAAGACAGTATCTATTGTCGGACACCTTACGAATAAGTGGGATGACAATCTGCGAAAGGCCGCAGGCAGAAGCTGGATACGACAAGCTAAGGACAGGGTGCGATGACACTCATTAGGGGCTATGTTCAGCGGTAGACTGAGATAGGCTGATAATGATGTTTTAAAAATTTTAGTTTCTACCAAATATTTTACTAATCGTAAGGAAAAATAGAACTAAAAAGTGCTTTTCAAGTTAATACGAAAAATACAATGCATGTTTATGAATGTTATATATGTTTGCAATTTTCACTCGAACTTCATGACCCAAGAGACCATTTTCATAGTGGAATATATGTAAATACATATATAGGTATTAAAATTCTTTAATTACAGTGTTCAATACACCTTTATTATTTACAGCATTTAAATATGATATTTTGAAAATAATAATAATAACACAGAATGAAAAAATTTTTTAAAAAAAAGTTCATCTAAAATGCCCTTGTGAGGCATGGTTACCAAAACACTGGCACCTCGCTGAATTATAAGGCTGAGCCTCTGTGCGAATTAACTGTCAGCCCTTTGGTCCCCAGAGACAAGAACAAGCTTGGTCGACATTTCTGACATAAATACTTTTTCATAATACACTGCAAATATTTTTAAATTTAAGAAAATGTAAGACAAACCCGTTCGATCAGCTAGTTAATACGAGAAATATATACGTATTATATACAACCACTACTCAAATTTCGTGTTGAAAGCGAGCCTTTTCATAATGCACGCGGTAAACACAGGTTGGCTGTTGAAATGTAGCTTTATTTGCTCACGAGGCGACTTTAATTCTTGGTTACACAAAAGACACACGAACATCAATTAGGTGAATAGCTAATTTACTCCGTGAGGGCTTTGTTACCTGAAATTATACCTAGTGAGCTATGAAAAGCTAAATTTTCGAAATATACTAAAATCTGTGAATATTCCTGGCTATATATAAGCTTTTCTAGTAGTAATCTCACCTAATGGTAAGCGGGATGTAGCCTAGGATGTAGCACGGTTGCCTGTAAAGGTCCTATTCACTCTTGTCTTGAATAGTTCCAGGATGTACTAATCGGGTAAGACACGCTGGTGGGTAGTTTCACTTCGCAGTTTATTAATAATAGTGTTAAGAAAAGTACCTTTTTCGTGTATGAGTTTCGATTTGGTTTACAATCTTTAGTTTGTCTTTGTGCTAAACTAAAAATAATATAATTTGATGTACTATAAGGAAATTTATTTTTAAAAGTAACAGGGACATACTAAACTGTACTGAACATTAGTGTTTAAATAGCAATGATAGGTTAGGTTAGGTTATGTAAGTTTAGGTTAGGTTAGGTTAGGTTAGGTTAGGTTAGGTTAGGTTAGTGGTTTGTTACTTGAAGAGCTGTTATAACATTTTGATGTACATGGAATTTTTAATACATTGTCGGTTAAACTTTCGAACATATTTCTAGATTTCTTTTTGTAATCATTCTTCCAGAAAGTAATTACCTCTTAATAATCCTCTATTCTTGCGTATCTGCAATCTGCAAGAAATGAGCAAAATTATTGTAATATATAGTTAGTTCAATTGATAATAAAAAATGAAATATTCTTTTCTCATATTGTTATAACATTATTGCTGTTTTATAAAGTGTTGCCAGATACAAAAAAAATAAAATGTATTAAATAAACGAATGAATACTGAAAATCACAGCTAATATAGTTACATTATTATGAAATTCATATGATGATTCATATTATGAAACTCACAGACGTCTGTACAGGATTTCCAGCAGTAACACAGCTGGTGCCAGCAGCATTCCGTACAGCGTGGCTATGATTGCCGGGTACATGTCCGTGATGCCCAAGCTACTGAAGGTCGAAATGGTGCCAGAACAGCGTGGGCGCGGGACGTGGAGACGGTGGTGGATGTTAGATTGGATACCGGTTTCGCGGATCTTGATGAAACTGGAGAAGGTTTTACGAATTTTGGAAATAATGAAGTTGGAGGATGATCTGCAAAAAGCTTTTGGCTGAAGATGTGGTAAGAGGAAGACAGGGCGCAATGGCTCTTATTAGGCGAGGACTATATCTAACACTGGACTGAGAGAAACTGGTGGTAATGATGGCAGGAAATGACGGACTATTTGGAGTAGGTCAACTTTTATTGAATTTCATTATATTATCTGATACTATTGTAAATAAATACCTAAATAAATTTTCCAGACATCTCCACATATGACAATCAGTTCTGAAACTAGACAGAGCCTGTACTATGGCAATAGGCAGTCTATGAAAATAGGCAGTCTTTTGTACATTTATATGTGTGTGGCTACGTAAGCTGCACACATATACATGTAAATATACACATATGTACATATACCGATATTTTTAGCATCCATACACAGAACAAATACCTGTGCTTATCATACTGATAATTATCCCGAATGGGAATTAAACCCGCGTTTCCCGGCTCAATAGTCAAATTCATTTATCGCTGCAACAATGGCCAAACAGATGTATGATGGTATAATGTTTTGTCACTCACTTGACTTTAAACAGGTCCTTGAAAGGAGATCGCTTCTGTCCAGGCACCCAAGGGTCTATCTCGTTGATGTAGTCGATTTCAACCAGATCACACTTTTCCTCTTCTTGATACGTTTCTTGGATCAAACGGTATCCTGGGTTAAGTTCCATGTGAAACGCAAATAGACCCTGTTCACACAAAAATGATAGTTCCTTAGAACATTTATATTATATATTATAAAACAAAACTGAAAACATCGTGAAGAAATCTGCACACTGACTTTCTCCATCACGTTTTCTAAGGTATGGAAGAACGTCAATTGGCACTTGCCCAGTGTAGAACTATGGCCTTAACCCTTTACATACTGCGAGGATACCCGTGTTCAAGAGTGCAGTGACAAAAAGTATGATTTAGGAAAAGGAGATAATGGTGATAAAGAGGATGATGATGATGATGAAATGAACTGAAGAATAAGCATCGTATTAAATTCATACGAACAAACAGCCAAGGCTTATCGTCAAAGATTCAGACACTCTGGTGAACAAGCTTGAATTGATCTGACCAAATATCAAACTATAATATGACTCACTTTTCTTATCCTCTCCACGCCATCCTTCATGCTGTAGAAGTTCGGTTTCTTCCCTTTCGGTGCAATTTTTTTGTCGTAAATGGCTTTTCGAATCGGCTCGTTCAGTTTCTGAAATGTAACATATTTTTATTTTATAGTTGTTTCATATAATAAAAAATAACAATCGACCCATTTATCATTCCGCTGTTGGAATATGGGTGGGTCACCTCTCGTATTGAAAGGATTAAGGCCATAGTCTGCCACGCTGGCCAAGTGCGGGTTGGAAGACGTCACACACCTTAGATTTTTTTTTTTAAATTCTAAGGTGTCCAAGTTTCCTTACGACGTTTTCCTTCACCGTTAGCAAGTGACATTTTAAACTTAAAACGCACCTTTGTAAAGAGGTGCGCACCATGGATTTAAACCCAGCACCCCCCGGAGTGAGAGGCTGAATTCTTAACCATGATATTCAATAATATAAAATGTTTAGAATGTTAAGTGATTTCGAACATGTGTTAATGGTGGTTAGAGATGGAAGAAGAAATAAAAAAATTAATTCGCTGAAGTATTGAAGAGAATAACTACGCTTGCCAAGCGCAAATTGATCAAAGCTTATAATTATAAAAAAACAATAACTGTAAGATATTCCACACGATATTTTTCTTTGCTAATATCTAAGCCACTTGATTATAATTCAAATATCACAGTAGAGTACATATTTACATAAAGACTGACAGTTATACCTCTACTAACCTTAAAGAAATATCTATTGTATTCAAAGTCACTAGCGCCAAGCTTCAGGGGAGAGTTCAACAGATCTGGTAATGACCTGACTGAAGAGCTCGGAGCTCGCAGTAGTACCACGATGTTCGCAGAATACGCCGCATACAGTATCGTGAGAGCGATGAAGAGCAAGAGAGTTACGCATCTTCCTGTAAAATGACAAGAATTATTGTAGAGTCCTTGAATTCAACAGCGGAAGAGCCTCCTGTGATATTGTGATATATTACCATCAGAATTCTGTCTTACACCATATCGTTAGCAAGGTTCTTAAGAGCGAACATTCTAGAATGCAGTCGGAAGCAGGTCATTTTGACTGGTAACTGTCCATAGCGTCCGGCAAGATACTACGATAATAAACTAACTCTCATAACTAGTTTCTTAACGTGCTCTTAAAGTTTAGAAACGCTGATAAAAATTTTGCCATTTGAAAAATACCTAACAATTGACCAGACATATTTGGTAATGACACGACCATAGATAAAATATTGTGGAATCCAAAATCAAACCTGCTGCATATCTCGGCTCCAAGGTGCATCCTTGCTGCAACACGGCACCAATAATCAGTATAAGCACATCTGCCCACGATCCATCCAGCTGCATCGGATGCTGCAATCATTGGATTTAGTTAGATCTGCAATTTGTCTATTGTGAGATTTGCACATGTTTACTAATTCTAAGAATAGACATGCAAATGATCTAAGCATTTGTTGTTAAGGAACTGATTGATAAAGTGGCTCAGAATTGTGATATATTGTACTCGGAGTTGGAGGGAATTTATTAAATAACGACTTAAAATTGCTGCCTCTACAGAGCTTGGTTAACATCAGGTCTAATTCTCAATTATTATCTTAGATGTGATAAGCTTCTCACAGCAGGGATTCAGGCTTAAATTCCGGTGAACACTTTTCTAAAGAATTAAATGCTTTTTAACATATAATATCAAATAGTGATGTGTCCTAATTCACACTCGGCTAGTGTGACCGACACTACCTTAACCCTCCTCATTCCGAGAGGAGACCGTGAGAGAGAAAGCAGAAATATAATATGCGATTTGAGGATAAAATTAGTGGCCTTTAATTTGACTGACTCGTTGGTCGAGTGGTAGCAAGCGCGACTGACGAACGGGAGGTCCTGGGTTCAAATACTGGGTCGGGTATTATGGGAATTTTCTATTTTAGAATTTCTAGTAGTGACTCGGAATCTGTATCAGTGCCCGGTGTATGACAATAGACTCACCACCTATTCCATGGGACTTAAACGTAACTGGTGAAACGTAGGAGTGTACTACGCTCATCTGCCTACCCCTTCGGGGATTACAGGTGTGATTTTAAATATGTCAGTTTAGTAACAATAATTAATTTCATGATGCCAAATGATAAAATAATAAAAAGTTACAATAATAAATTGTCATAATAATAAGTTAATTAATACCAATACAATACTAACCATTCCAACAGACGCTTCCCACTTGGATGTAATATATAGGAATAGTGCACAAGAAAGGATACAGATGAAGATAGCCAGCCACACTGCTCCAGTGAAGGGTAAAGTGAAGATGTTCGACAGCAATGCTAATGGCGGTTCTCTGAACACAAACCTAACAGCCGTGGAGCCGACCATCGCTATATAGTCGATGTATTTCATACGCTCTTGAGTAAAAATGGTCAAAGTACCTAGAAATAAATAGCTGTGGTAACAATAATATACTTTATGAAATCCACAGCAAAATAGGTACGAAATAAATACGAATTATGACGGTAAAAGATCTACAAAAATGTAAATTTTCGAGAATGAGAAGTTCTATGAGAACTTTTGATAAAATTTGTTCTCATTAAGTAGTCCTCAATTATTAAAATTTGCTCGCTTTGTTCCTATTACTTTTGTAAAAAATCACCCAATTCATTAGGGGAGGCCTACGTCCAGCAGTGGACATCCAAAAGCTGATAATGATGATGTTGAATCATTAAACACAAATTTGCTGAGTTTTCTATAGCAGAGACAATGATTCTCTAATCATATCATTTTCCCAGAGATTCTCTTACATAATTATTTCATCTCACCAAGATCAGCTTCTTTCTTCAGCAGATGGTCGACTATCCCCTGCCAGTTGCCATTTTTGTCCTTGTATCCCCAAGTGTGGGTGAAGATGAGTTTCTCCGTCGCGTTCAACATCTCGAAGCAGATGTTCACCACCATGTACGACATTTTTGTTATGGAATCCTGGTGGAGTTGCCTAGAAATTAACCTTGTTTTGTTTCACATCGTAGTTAACTATTAAAGGCCTCATATAGTAGATGTCATCATTTCAAGCCTCTTGAGAACCAATGTGCCTATAACCAAACTTAAATATGACCAAATTAAACGTAACTGCTCATATAACTTGCTGTGCCCCGCAGTTTCACCCGCGTTAAATCTATTAAAAAACTATTTTAAGAACATCACGCTAAGATCACCAAGAGTAAATATAGTAAAAAATAGCTGTGCCCGCGACTTCGTACGCGTAGATTTCGTAAATTTTGAAAAAATGAACTGACAGAACTTCTTTATTTGTAATTTCATTTCAATGAAAAATACACTAAATGTTAAGTGAAGCCCGTCATAATATAATCCTGAAAGTTGCATTCAAATCGAATAAGCCGTTTCTGAGATTAGCGTGGACAAACATACAGACATACAAACAAACAGACAAAATGAAAAAACATTGTTTTGGGTTCTTTTGCGTATATTAAGGCACCCCATTATGAATTTTTGAATGTATTTGCCATGTTTAGACAGCGATCAGTTACAGTTTTATTATATGTACAGATGACACATATTGCTAACGGAATCAATGATACATTGGACTGAAAGTTAATTTCTGCACTTATATTATAATTATTTGAGCTTTATTTTTGTCTAATACATTTTCTATTATAAATAACTAATTTTATAAAACAATGTAAATAACATGGAAATACGAGTCTTTTATTTTTAATTTATATTTTAGTAACAAAATATGATATCGGCGTCGTATGCAAATGAACATTGGAATCCGAACGACGTACTCACACGAACAATTTTGTGACATAAGCCATTGTGAAACCAGAGAGTAAAAATAATGACATGAAAGAAGAGATAATAGTCATATATTCCTGCAAAACAGCAATAAAGGCTCCTTACCATTGAGAAAAATAATTTCTAGAAGCGTCTTTAAGCAATATAAGGAAAACTAAAATTACATCGACAACTAATTTCGTACTCGGTCCATATATGTATATACAATTAAAACAATGATTTACCATGGTAGTTAAATGCGGGTAGTCAAACAATATACGCTTTAAAGAACGGACATTATCGACAACTTTAAGGATGTGATTTTTAAAGCTCAACTAACAATTACCAGATGTTTTGGAAAAACTATAGTTAACCCTTCCTGGGCACTGTGGCGAAACTACAGCTTTAACCCTTATCATGCTGAGAGGAAACTATTATCCAGCAGTAGAAACATAAAAGTGCTCGTGAGTTAATGTCCAACTTTTTTCTTCTACTTCTAGTGCTACAAACCTTTAAGGGTCTCTAGGCCTTCTCAAAAATACTTATTCATTTCGTTCTCACTAA
>DWJK01000043.1:0-33416 GCA_018248815.1 Croniades pieria auraria
CACTTCTACCTCGTTCTGCTCAAGCTACATCTCCAAATGCTCATTACGGCACTAACATTTCATTTCATCCAATCGACGCAACCGATATACATTCCTTTAACCATCCATTCGCATTTCTTCACAACCGCGTACGAAAAAAATTTAATTCCTTTGAAAAAATTCACGATATACGCTAGTCATGTAAGGCAATTCACACCAGATAATAAACCTTATTGCATTTCACGAAAGACTAGATCTCCTTGACGCTGTCTCATACCCCACAGTAAAGTGTACAACTCGTAGAAATCGACTTGGCCATTGCGAGAAATACGCTACCCCTCCCACCATGTGAAAACTTAACAACACCTCCAGCTATTTTCATAGGCCCGTGAAAGATGCTTTCACACTAAGATTAATCTAAAATGTGATAAAACCAGGCAAATGCTTTTATTCAGTTAGTACCTCGCGACTACATCATCACAGGGAGGTGCCTAGTTAACTTCTGCGAGTTATACACCCTACCGAAATAGGTAGACAGCAAAATAATTAACACACGAACATAAATGCTAGAAAGTTACAAATATGTTATTTATTTATTTGGAAACGCGTTAAATATATTGTGTATTTATACAAATGATATTGCTCATACGATGCTACAGTGTAAGAACTTTAGAAATATGCGAATATATACCTAGTTATTTAACTATTATTTTTATTACTATTATTATTAATACTTACTATAAAATATCGTGTTGATGTGACTTAAACACTATTTCTGTCAAAAATACACTCAGTGCGTCTATACATGTAATATAAATTTATTGAATTTTAATATTATTATTGTTACGAGGGAGTACCACAATTTTAGGATACAATTTTAAGATCAACAATCAACAAAAACACGCACACACGCGAACAGTAAGTAATTGTAAAGTTTTCGCGCAACGCACTCCAGTAGACGCAATCTGGATTAAATCGGATCAAACCAGATTCTGAATCGTACAAAAAATCCGTTTAATTTTTTTCACTTGTATTAAATCAGTCGTGGTTAAGTTAACAATCTGATTCCGTTTGGGTCTTACAAAGGCCTAACAAACATAACCGAGGTTTTATTCACATTTTTTTCTATACCGAATTAGTCTGTAGGAATGAGGGTATTCAGAAAAATTGTTTCAACTTGTCACAACTTCATAGAAGCGCGGCGAAACAAAATTGTACAAAGTATTATGTTATACTTTCATTTGGCCGAAGGAAGGCCCAGGATTGGAAGGAGTGGTGCCGATTAGGGAGACCTATATGTACATATACATATATCAGTGGACATCCAAAGGCTGTTGATGATGATGACTGAACGTGTACAAATCGCATGTACTGCATTCGAATTAAATTGTACTATGTTTTAAATATTGATACTGGAAGCCTCATGTTTGGTGCACAAACAAAATAGTTGTCTCAACACATTTTCATATATTTTTAGTGTGTTTCCAGTTCTCTTTATTTTCGTATATATTAATGACAATTACTTAACAAATGATGTATAAAATTTTACTATTACAATTTCATGAAATAAATTTCTCAAATAATTTAACGATAAAACTGAGTTATAATGACGGTACGACGATGAAAAATTCATCGGTCATGTTCAGTCCGATCAGTACGTTCTATTGCATCGATCCTAATCATTAATGAGGATGTTATGGTGTGATGTCATTAATGAGGATGTCGTGTCAAAGATCCACTTTTATAGTACAAAAAATATTGCGTTATGATTTTCAATATAGTCATATATTCAATATATACTTTACTAACGCCACGGTGAGAAAAAGGCACTTGAAAAAAGAATCAAAGGAAAAATTTATAAAAAAAGTAGGTAGACACGTGAATATGTGGATAAAATAATGAATATACATAAATATTTACATTAACTGAGTTTTATAGCCTTCCTAACAGGTTGTTGAACGACATGATAAAGACAGTGGGATAGAGATGGATTCGGAAGGCCTAGGACTGGTAGTAGTAGCGCCTATTAGAAAAAACCTATTTCCAACGGTTGTATTAAGAAACACATTTTTCAATTAGCAGTCACGCCTTTTAGATACAATTAAAGCAACGCACTAACAAACAGTACAAACATACATACATACAGACGAACAAACATATGCATTATGCATTTCATTGTAAAGAAATTGTTGTGCGTGTTTTCTATTACATCCTTTGGATAGATAAAAAATTAATTTTTAAGGCCACGAGTCATCAATACTGCACCATCGCTTCGCCCCTACAGCGTGTGACCACCGGTTTAGCAAAAAAATCTTTAAAGCTGAGTAAAACCTGGTATTGTTCAAGACAACATTGAATAGGCACTTTCTATACAAACGCGATTACTTGTAGAATCCAAAATGAACTTGCGAACCATCTATTAGCTGAGACTGTTACAATAGTTGACACTTGCTCAATTCACTTTGACCTGTATGTCCTATGGTTTTGGATACGTCCATAAATACTAAAAAACAGACGGATTCCTGTTGTTGTCCCTACAGCCGTAGTAGCCTTAAAGGATAATTCGTAAAGCCCATCAAATACATTTAACTCAGTAACTTCACATGAAGGTAATGAACAATTATCTCTGTACATAGTTACATCATTGTTAAAAGCACTCCATGTAATTGATTTAAGGCTTAGTATTTAACGTCACTAAATGGCAAGATATGGTTGAACAAAGACAATAATGTATCAAAAAAACCTCCCATCAAAATGACTTAATCGATTGTAATAATATCACTAACATCAAATATCTCACTCACTATTACGAATTATTCATTGAATAATGATACTATTATAAATGAAAGGTGGGTTTATAAACATGCAGATTGTCAACATGGATCATCAGTTCAAAAAGGCTGAATTGTTTATAAATCTGTTTATATATTAAATAGCTATAGGTCATTCATATTTACTTAAAAAGGGAATTCAAGACCCACACGAATGTAAACATGCCTTTGTTTTGAAAAATTGTAATAACATTTTTTCATAGTAACTCTCAATTTCCTTTAACAATTTATTGACTTTGATACATTGTTCCTGGTAACATTTTGTTTGTTATTGCATTTTGAACCTTAGACATATGATCATAAGCTACAAAAAGAGTAATCTGTAAAACTAGGTACTATACTATGCCAGTGTTGATTTATAAATGAAAAAAGCACTAGTGCCAGTTTGATTTTGAGATTTAAGGCGCTAAAAATTTTTCAGTCTAATCTACACTTCCATTACATCATACTGAACCTTATCGATCTTACAATAAGCCATATTTTTACACGCACTATACAAATACATTGATATCATAAAGTCAAATCTCACTTATCGGTTCCAAATTGTCATTTTGTACCCAGTTGATTACGGAAAAAACAATGTGTATATTTATGCGAAAATTTTCTTTACTCTTAACAGAATCCAGTAAATTGTTTCATAATTTAATTTAATTTTGGAAATACAATCTTTATACATTTACAACAGCTCATGTGTGATTGCAGGTAATATGTGAATAGGACTGTAGGTCTGCTTAAGAATAATGTCAGGTCTGATTGTTAAATTATACCAGTTAATAATTTAATCTGTCTGTCCACCATTAAATACAGCTATAGCGTTGATGTATTAATGGTTGTGTTCTGGATATGTGATATGGGTGACCTGAATTATTGTTACTTTATTTATTAAATTGTGTCTCCTCGTTTCGGACAATTATAATTAATTGAAGTTACCGGCACGTCATCGTTTATTGTTCGATATGATGATACAAGATATTTTTATAATATAATGAACAACTTAAATTATATTAAAATTCTAGTCATCTCGAAGTAACGGTTGCACAATGATGACTTCATTTCAAATGCACGATACGGCTTCCATGCGACCACCGGCCGGTCATTGCTTTCCAAGGAAATATCAATATTTTACATGTCAACGTACAACGAATATGTGATCGGCCACATCCTCGTTTAACATCAGATTTAATTTTGTATTCAGAGAAGCAACCTCACGTCTGAAACATAAGAGGTGCTCTTGTAACTCAATACAACCGCCATCTGGGACTGGACGACTGCACGTGGGACGTATCGATCCAGTCAGCGATAAGCATAGGTATAAGAAGGAAAACCTACGCCGAGCGCGTCCGGGCGCCACTAGTGCGCGGCTGGCGGGCGGCGCCTAGGTGATGAGGCGCGGCGCGTGCAGGCCGGCCAGGCGGCGCGCCAGCGGCGGGCGGTGGCGCGGCTCGCGCTCGGCGCGCGGCGCCCAGTCCTGCAGGCGCGCGCCGCCCGCCAGGCGGTGCGTGAGGCGGTGCGCGATGCTGAACCCGCCGCTGCCCTCCAGCTGCGTCAGCACGATGATCACCTGCCTGCCGCGCCCCCGCCCGGATCTTTACTCTCTCGCTACTATGATAACGATGAGGAGCGTGGAGCGAAACGTACTGCGAGATTCCAAAAGAGGGTTCCCTCCGATGCTCGTTACCGATGTGGGCGTCTCCGACGTCGCGAATGAATTTAAGGATCCGATCGTAAACTTTTGTAATATCGAACACGAGCTCCAGAATAAAACTCTCTTGACGCGTTCGATTAATGCCAATAAATAAAATGTTAAAACTTTAATATGAGTACTTACCTATGTAATGGAGGCACGGAATCGATGGTCTTCAATTCACCTCGAGTTGAAACCACATTGTAACTTTCCTGACAATCACACTTCACATGGATCCACTTGTCTGTGTGACGATTTTCCACCATGACCACCAATCCGGCCCAACCCTGGAACCAGTTACATAACTAAATGTCTTGGGACGTCTTTGCACACGACTGTTTCTTTCCAAAGTAGACTCGAAAATTACGAGAAATGTAGTTATATTAGATGAGTATGTATACCCATATAAATACATAACCACTTACATAAATGCATTTTTAACACCCAATAAACATAAGCTTCTGGTGGAAATCAAATTCTATGACCCCATGGCTGAACAGCGGGGTTCACTACCCTGGAACAATGGGTAAGTTTGACATTGAAGAACTTTACGTTTATATATTACCTTAGTCAGATAATAAGCAGTCATGCCCTGACGGCCCTCGTGGCGCTGGCCGCGGGCCAGCGTGAGGCCGATGATGGCGTCGGCCAGGATGTGCGGGTGCAGCGAGGGCCGCTCCACCGTCAGCGGCTTGGACGAGTGCGCGGCCAGCACGTGGCGCGGCCAGGCCGAGCTATCCGCCAGCTCCAGCCCCGTGTGCCAGTGGTTGAAAGCCAGACACACCACCAAGTAGAAACCTTTCTCGAGCATCTTGTGGCAGCCGACGAACCCCCGGACCTGGAAGTGATCGACTAGCATTTTAATTTGGGGATTATATGTTAGGGTACCTTACGATTATATCTTTTAACGTCTTCTATGAGTAAAACATGCGTTTTACACTTTATTGTTTAAAAAAATTGGTAATGGACCGGACATAGTTCAACAAAACCCGAGTCACTGAGACGTGTATAGATCTAATGTGACTTTTACAACTCACCTGTCTCTTGCTGTGCGCTACGAGCTTGCCGACCTGAGCGCTGGGCCCGGATTTCGTTCGGAAAACCACAACGCAAAGATCCAGTTGCGAACGTTGACTCTTTTCAGAGTTCCTGAAAACAAATTACATTGCTCTACTCGACATGCAATCAAAGAGGCTGAGCAATGATCCTGACCAAATATATAAATAAACATTATTTTATAAGGTTTTATTTCTACAACATAACCACAGTTCAGCATAAATAATCACCTCTGCCCTTCTTGAAACAGTGTGAAGTCCACCTCAGTAGGTTGCGTGGCCGTCAACAACAAGCACGTAAGGTGTCTGGTGGAGGACATCGGTGGCAGGATTCCAGCAAGTCGCACTTCGTGCCAACCGACACGCACCTTGCAAATGTCTATGCAGTCGAAGTATCTATAAATAGAGAAAATTTGAAGTTGTGTTATATGATTCTCATTATTGAATGGAAAAGTTAGCCTTAGCTACATTTTGTTTGTTTAGTTCGCCTTTGTTTCCTGCGCACGCTCACCATTGCTATTTTGTTATCGATACAAGTTCATATCGATTTTTTTGATCGCTTGCATCTTTTGCCTATTTTTGTCTATGCATAGATCGTAACCAAAAAAAACAAGATGATCGTCTGTGCAGTAAATAGTCAATAGATTGAAGCACCAAAAAGTTACTTTGATCACTTCGGTCACTCGCGGGAGCCTAATCGGACATTTCGATAGTCCTCATACGTAACCTAGTAATCGTGATCACCATTCTATTGACAACCACAACTACAGCAAACGGCCCTCTGTCGTAACTCGGGGCGAGGCGAGTCACAGAGGTGCGAGTAGCGTTCAGTAGCGGGCGGGAGCGGGCGGGAGCGGGCGCGCGTACTTGAGCACGTCGTCGAAGCTGATCCAGAAGACGCCCTGGTCGCGGTCGCGCTCGCGCTCGGCGTCGCGCTCGGCGCGCTCGGGCAGCGCGCGGCGCAGCGCGTCCGTCCAGCGCGGGCAGCCGTGCGCCCACGCGCCGCGCCACGTGTAGTGCCCCCAGGGGTTGCGCAGCCGCAGCAGCCGCACGGCCGCCGCGCCGCCCACCTCCGCCACGTCCAGCACCGAGTACGCGTGCCGCGGCCGCAGCCCCAGCCGCTGGTACTCCTCCTCGTCCACCTGCGCCCGCGCCGCGGTATTACTCACTTCAAAAGTCTCGTTAGCCATCTTCACCTTCCAGTATTTATTGTATCTTGCGCTATTGTTTCAATATTTTGATTAAATATATGAGCATGCAGAAAATCTAATGACACTTTTCGCCGAGCGAAAAACGACTTATATTTAGTAACCATAAGTAACCTCGTGTGATGGAAATGCCTACCTTCATGTTTCCCCCTCCACAACTGGCTCCCATGAGGAAGCAAGCCTGTCGTGAGGACAGCAGTTGTGCCCATACCAGATCTCTATCCAATTGTTCTAGAGGCGCTCCACCCCCGCTACCTCCTCCAGCACCTCCAGCTTGTAGAGATACCGACTCACAAGGGGCGCCAGTTAAAGTACAGAGACCTGAAAAATAGATCAGAGTGCTGAAATTTGTAAATAAAATAGAAATTATAATGTAATGAAACATATTTTTTAATATATAGAAATGTTCAATTATGAAACCATATGACACTCATAAGGTATCAAATATTGTTGTACCACAAGAAATCACACTAACACTGACAAAAATCAGAAGGTCGAAACAATGGTTTTAGATAAAAATCGAACCCACGATTTCGACTTAAGTAATCAGATTTATGAACACCCGGAGAATATTTCTTATATTCTGACCTTCGATGGCGCGTCCAGAAACTAAGGCTTCGTAACATCCGTGCAGTTTAGCCACCGCCTTCTCTATTAGCGGCACCCATAACTGTTTCCTTTTCGCCTGTGGAATATACAATAAAAACTTGTTATTTGAAACCAAAGGTTAAGTAATGTTACATCATTATCATTATCAGCCTGCTAAGTTCATCGCTGGACATCATAACTCTCCCCGAGGGTTTCATGCTCATAATCCTGACGCCGTGCTTGCGCCTTGGAGCTCACAGACGACGGGTTTACGCATCACTCACGCTGATACAAAAATTTGCCTCGAGAGCGGGCTGCGGTAAGGGGTGCAGGGCAGCCGCACCTGCGAGTAGACGAGGTGGCCCTTCTTGTTGCAGGGCAGCAGGTCGTCGACGGTGACGGTGAGCCAGCGGCCGTCCTTGCAGAGGCGCAGCTGGTAGGCGCCGCGCGGCGGCTCGGCGCGCACCAGCACGCCGCGCACCAGCGCCGAGCGCTCGGCCAGCACGGCCAGCGCCGACAGCAGCCAGCAGTTGCCCAGCACGCCTGCGCGCCACCGGTACTAGTATTATTACTATGTCTTCGTGCCGCCGCCTTGCAGACCTAACGTGCTTCTTTCACATTCATGTGAACGAGGAGTGACCGCTGACCGCGTGAAGTATAATAGGAGGAATCCAAGAAAAGTAAAATAAAATTATCATCTTGTCATTAATAAATCGTTTTAAAAAATTAAAAGAGATTCTACTTTTAATGAAAAATCTGCAACCTATATACACGATCGCTTATATTTTAAGTCATATTACTGCAACAATAATTGTCTCCCTGTAGTTCAATGTTCAACGTGATTTGTTTGAAATCACTTTGCAAAGATAATAACAGGGAAAAGATAATAAACTTAGAAATATGCATGGAAAGTTTTAATGTTGTGGATACATCACCTATGTATGTTATTATATATGAAGGCTGGAAAATTTTAAAATCAGAGAATATAATGACCAACAATCTAAGTTTAGAGATGATATTACAAAATATCTCAATACCAAGATAATACGAAGGATACCTTGTGATATATCCGAAGGTCTAGGATCCCGAAATACGACCCAAGGCAACCTATGATCAGCGTCTACATGTATCTGTTGAGGCCTGAGCCAGCGAGCAGCTGCACCTGTCTCTGAACTGCCTCCGTAGTAGAGTGAACGAGGTGATGCTGGAAAGGACTCGTCTACGTAGGGCTCGCCGGTCTAAGGAAAGGTAAATATGTAATATAGAGTACTACACAACCACCACAAAATCAGAACAAAAAGTATTTATAAAAGTAGGTATTTGTATGTAGGTATATGGTACAGGCCCTGACCCTATTCTGGATTCAGATTGTGCGTCAACATGTTCCAAGATATTTATCTTAGAGACTGCAGTCTGATGGATTAAAAAGGGTATTTTCAGAGTGATATATTATAGTTGGCTGGGATATACTAACACACAATCATGATGTGACATTGTTGAAAAACTAATACATATTTCACTAATGTGTTCATTTTAACATTAATTTAATTTTAACATATTGACATGTTATAGCAAGAAGCTCATAAAGTTTTTAGCTGTTTTTCTTTCTGTTGCATCTATAGGGTACGGCAAATTAAATCGTCGCATCATTGCCTTCATTAAGTATCTATGGTAATGGAGTAAAACAGTTATAAAGAACTAATTGTCGATTATAATGACTTTTTAATATTAAACTAAACTTACAGCACTACACTGTGCCAAAACTTCCTGCCACTGAGTCCAGGCGTGACTCTCCTCTCTCAGCCGAAGGATCTCCATCGGAGTGCTCTCCTGCCGCTCGCCGTCAGATCCCTCGGCTGGAACGGCAACAACTTTCATCACAATCATATTACTGGTACTCAAGGAAATATCTTCACAAACATGACAGCAACGTAAGGAGAGGAGGGAGAGGAGGGAGAGACAGGAGGGTGGGGAGGACGAGAGGCTCACGCGAGTCGTCGTCGTCGTCGAGCGAGGGCGGCGCGGGCGCGGCGGGCAGCAGGCGCGCGCGCGGCGAGCGGCACATGTCGCACGCCGCCGCCGCGCCGCTGTTCACGTACGTGCACTCCGAGCACGGCCACTCGCTCGCCTCCGCCCTGCGCCACGCGACACGTATACTATACGCTCATCAAGACGTACATCATTAATATGTATGGTACACTGTCTCAATTTAATATGTACGTAATAAATTATAATGCACTCCCACGCCTATATTTTCCTAAAGGGGTAGGCGAGGAAGCATGGTACTCATCCGACCCACCCGGTCTATTATATACTACGTCTCATGAAAAACTGGTTAGGTACATAGAGAAAGAAACGAAGATTAATTTATGTACAAGTTACTTACTTGGAATCCGGTGGCGGTGTTTTGTGCCGCGAACCCCGGCGAGGCAGGGCGGGCGTGTGCCGCGTGCTGCGGCGCGGCGACGGGCTGCGGCCTGCTGCGACATACGAATATCCATATTTCACCATCGACCATTTTACCTTTACATCGTACGGGTCACGTTTCACAATGAGAAGGGTTGACGCCATAGTTTCCGATGCTGGTCAAGAGCAGATTGGCAAGCTTAAAGGAATACTCTAATTAAAGTCTTAAAGGAAAACTAAAGTTTCCTAATGTTTCTTCACGATATTTTCCTGAACCGTTATAACACACGATATTCAATCTTAAAAAGCACCTTATTTTGAAAAAGGTGCGCTACAGGTTTTGAACCCAACATGCCTACAGTAAAAAGCTGAATTTCAAACCACTAGGCTATCAGTGCTTAGGACGTTTACGTTTTCATTTTGCTAATTGAAATTACATTTATGATCGAATACTGTAATATTTAAAACTAAAAAATCATTTTACACGCGAACTCAAAGTATATTTGAAATTACATAAAGAACTTGTTATCTCATGGAACTATCGAACACGGTTCTGGACTAGTATATTCGTATTTCTTTAGTGCTAACTTAAAATATTTACTCTGACAAGTGGAATATCTCTATTAAAATGCACTCACTGGCACCTTGATTTAGTTCAGTCGACGATCCCATAACACCATGCTTGGGAACGGGGGGAGTCTTGCATGCGAGACAAAGGCTCGCCGAAATCGGGTTTCGCAACGTGCAGGAGCTACATGACCTGAAGTAGAACACAAAAAGCTATACAATTGTTTTCGTACAGAACAAGGTAATAGATTAATTAGGAGTAAACTCACAAAAGTTAACTTTGGCTATAAAAATTTATATAAGTGTATATTTAGAGATTTATGTAGATATGTTATATGTTGGTGGTTAGCGCTATGCAGGCTCTGTTCAATCTGGATAGGATAACTGACATTATTATTATTATTATTATCAGATTACGAAATGACAACACAAATGGTAATAAACACCAGTTTGTTCGTATTGGGCCTCGGCATCATTACAGGATACTTATGCAAAAAATAAATTATTATTATTATTAACTGGCAGACGTTAAGTTGTCATAGGAGAATACAAATATATAAAAGTGAAGGTATAACGTGAAGGGTACCAGAAGTGAGGCGGCGCGGGGCGTGAGGCGGCGCAGGCGGCGCACGCGGCGGCGCCGGACTCATTGAGCAGCGTGCAGCGCGCGCACGCCCACGTGCCCGTCGCGCCGCTCGCCGCCGGCGTCGGCTCTGCGCACCGACACTGTCTCCGTCACACGTCACATCTCGAGCCACTTTCAATTTTCCTATTTCCCTTGTTTTCATTGAATTGTAGCCATTTTTATCAATTAAGTAAAGGACCGTCATCGCCATTGGAACAAGCAACGCAAAGTATACGTGAATGAATTATTTGCTGGCTATGAAAAAAGTTTTTTTTTTTTCAAGTAAACCGAATAGCACACGAGCAGGCAACAATCAGAAGTGGCCGCTGCCACCTATAGACATTGCAACCGATCTCAAATCTAAGGACAGGTAGTCATAGTAAGATAAGTCCATATACACCTCAAGTAACCTGTCTAATATTTAAGATATTGCGGTTTGTTATTCTTTTTATTTTTCTTACCGACGGCAAAAAGAAGTTCGTCGCTGTTCAAATCGTGGTCCAACGACGCAATAGGCACGGTGAGTTTCTTTGGTGGTTCGTTTCGGTTCAATTCCTGCTTCGCCGCGCCCGGCTCCGACGACGCTCCCGGCCTAAAAATATCGGAAAACGTAAAATACACTCAGGTAGGTACTTCAAATTCAAATTTTATTTTTTCTATTGCTTAAGCACTCAAGTTAGCAGAAGGGCCACCTGGTGGTATAAACATTTTGCAACAGGATAGGAATTGTCAACGCGTCACAACTTACACGACAATCCCATGACACCATGCTTGGGGACAGGGGGTCTTGCATGCATATGTAAATGAGAATGTTATATCTGTGTTGATGTACCTGGAGCGGTCGGGCGGCGGCGCCAGCGTGACAGCGTGCGGCGGGCGCGCGCTGCGGCACACGTCACAGCGCGCGCCCCACGCGTTGTACGCAAACCGGCACTCGCTGCACTGCCACATGCGCGCCGCACTCGTGCCGGCCTCGCGCCTCCAACACACATATCATATTACGCTACTGCGGCAACAGTTCAGTTTAGCCAACCACATGTATATTTACAGCTTAGACTAATAGATTTAGCATATAGAACACTGATCAAATAATAAGTTAGAAGATTAAAGAGTGCAAATTTTCTACCAAACCACACAACAGATTGGTTCATTAACGCGGTGCACGGATGGCCAGTTAGTGTACGTTGACGCTACGTACTTAATTCTGCGAAGAGTAACATGGTTGAGAATGCTCTAAGGTACTCAGGATCAAAGTGATCGTGAAGAACACTCTCATAGACACGTAACGTTGCAAGTAAATAGAGCCTGAAATTTCCTCACTATTACATACACAATAGACTACATCTTTAGAGCAATACGTTTAAATACTGTTCCGTAGACAATTCATGATGGTTAGGCAGTTACAAATGCTTGAGGAGTAAAGTAACCAATAAAAATTATTTAACGACAATGATTTAAAAAAAGCAGAAACTCACGAGGATTGTTGCTGTGTTGAAGGCACTTTGGTCGTCTCCCGGGGATTATAGGACACTTTGCCGATCGACGGTAGAATATTGAACACTTTCGGACTAGAAGATCGCGATGCACCAATGTGTGAAGTCCTTATGTTACTGCTCTCACTAACCGGCGATATGCAGTTCTCGGCGCCTAGCAACTCGTCTATCCTAGCATAATCACCCTCACCTATGTCATTGGAATACAAAGCCTCGTTTTGCGAGTTGCTCATCACGTTTTTCGTATCTTGGACCGATACGTACGAATACCGGGTACCATTATTGTTCACTTGTAACTGGAGATTCAAATCCTTATATTTGCCCTTGTTGGGCAAAGCGTATATCACACCTTCAGCATTCGTGTCCCAACTGCACTCCTTGTCGATCAACTCGATGTTGCACTCGTCTGTCTTCTTCTCGACGGAATCCTCCGTTCGTCTTTCGTCCGGGTTCACCACCGTGTTACAGTATGTGGCAATGGATTTTTGGTAGTCGTTCAGACTTCGCCGACTGGATATGACTTTACCGACTGGCCGAGCTTCAGCGTTTGTGTGTTCGGAGAACGAGCGTCTGTATGTAGGTCGGATCTCCGGGGAGTTTTGAGCACTTACTGCTCTGCGGAAGGATTCACCCAAAGATGTGTTTCCAGTCTGAGGCCAATCTGGTACCGTTATCATAACTCCACCCGAAGTTGGCAAAGATGTAGCGCCATCCCCTCTTCCGGTCAGTGTTTCGTGTCTTCCCAAAGTGGTTACACTTAAACCTCTTGTATTTGATATTCTCGCTAATGGGGAAACTCTCGGCGACAAGCAAGCCTCGCAATGGGTTCTTATTCCGGAATTCTCTAATGTGCACTTAGTACACGCCCATTTCTTCAGATGCAAACCTCTGCTTTGTTCTCTCTGATACTCTTTGACGTAATTCAGCTCCCAGTTCGATTTGCTCTCGTTGCACTTCTTAGGTCTTCGCGTCACAGTGTGAAGGCTTCTAAGGAATGATTCTCTTGGATTACACTGCGCAGTGTTGTAGCCATACCGCTCTGAGACCATCAGACTCGTAGGTCTGTTTATGGTGCCTCTTGCCTCCTCGACATTCCACCACTTATGCTGGGAATTTATCACAGACCCGTGCGACAACGATCTGGTGACGCCATGCGCGTGGTCTGTCAGCTGAGTGGGAGACAATCGCAACGACTGGAGATCCAAATTCAAACGGCGACCATCGGAGTAACTGGACGAAGGCTTGTATGAAGGCACTGCTAGGGTGTTGGACCTTATCATACTGTTATCTGTAATCATATTTCAAAAATAGTATTAGCATTGATATTAGAAATTTACATTATATGTATATACAAAACTACTTACCTTTATCAGATTTATCCTGGTCCGTCATCCCTGCAGTTTGCTCTTCATCATCGGACAGTCTACAAAAGAAGATATTATTTACTCTCATAGCATTTAGCTATAGCCAAACAAATTGCCTAAATATTTCCCATAAACAGTATCCAACTGTGATCTGTACAGAGGATTAATTTTTAGTACATACATTCGATAAAGCACAGTGAACCTGGTTTGATGAATGTGATTTAATCAATGACTAATTTTTAATGATGATTATAATTTAATTGCAACCTTACTTCAATGTTCAAGAATATATTCTAAGGTTTGAATTATTGTTACTACTAGTCAGAACACTGCCTTTAACCATTTTATCTAAATAAATGTTTCCTCATACATGGTGTAACTGAACATTTATATTACAAAAGTTAATTCTTATAATTATATGTCAACTCTTTTTGTGTGGATAAGTTAATAAAATTGCTTATCTACGACATGCCGTATTAGAATATAAGTTAGCTATAAAGGTATTGTCGACCACCTGCACTCTGAGTCACCAATATGAATAGTGTTAATTTGTATATAGAGCACAATTTATAGTACAAATTACAGTAAGTTCAGACTTTGTAAACTACCCATATTTTAAATGGGATATTAAAAAAAACAATCGACCCGTTTGTCATTCCACTGTTAGAATATGGGTCTCCTCTCATATTGAGAGGGTTAAGGCAATAGTCTGCCATGCTGACCAAGTGCATGTTGGCAGTCTTTACACACCTTAGAACTTTTTTTTTAATAAATTCTAAGGTGAGCAGATTTCCTCACGATGTTTTCATTCACCAGTAGCAAGTGATATTTAAACTTAGAACACCCTTTTCAAACTCAGCACCCCCGGAGTGAGAGAATGAATTCTTAACCACTAGGCTATTGCTGCTTCTGAGATACTAAGTCCTTCCTTTCTTCCTTTTAATTATCATGAGTGTATCATGAAGGACTATCTTAACTCTGCCTGTTTTTGTTATTGTGAGGCTTTGACGGATGGCATTGATAAATGTCTCTGGTCCTTGTCATTTTTATGTGTGTTAACTAAAGAAATAGATATCTATTTGACTCATACCTAGCAACCATTCCAGCTCTAATGTAATTTATATGTTGTTTATATTACTGACCAAATTAATGCAGCTTCGTTCCATAATTTTATACTGTTATTATATTATCACACCAGGTTCCATAAATGTATTCAGAGAGCACTGAGTGCCAACTATATTTACTATCATTGCGGATCTGACGTGTTTCTTCTGCATTAATCACTCTCCTCATAAACTCAATCCTGTTTTAGAGAAAGAATTCTGACATTCCCATCAACCAGGTCATAATAAACACCTTATATATAGCATCAGACAGCCATATGTTATCCAAGATATTATTATTGTTATAAGTGCTTTATTTACTTGTAAACGGGCGCATGTGGTGCGAGCGCGTCGCAAGCCGCACAGCGCCACGCGGCCGACACGTTCCGCAGGCCGCAGCCGCAACGCCACGCGCGGCTCGCCAGCGGCGCTGAGCCCACACACGACCATCCGCTGGAAACGGAACGCATAACTTGAGATATTACTTTTATAGACACTTCAAACATCAAACATGTGTTTTAAGTATTGAGTAATTTAGTCATTGTTTACCAGATACCAGCACTTTTATTTTTCTAATGTTATTTGTACAGGGCACATATGAATTATATTAATTGTTCTTATTTGATATACACCGTATTTACTGCACCCTGCACTACTGATTTCAATAACATAAATAATTTTTGTAGCATCTACTGTGTGAACAAGACATTTGCCATTTAACGGCATTATATCATATTATTTAATAATACTGTATAGAAGATTTATTTGTTTTTTCGTCTATTCAATAAATTTCAACACACAAGACTCGTATTTACATATCATTTAGTCTAGTATTTCCGCGGACAACCTATATCTCTTGTGATGTTGGACTCATCTGCTATTCTGAGTTATTTTCACATCACCTAAAAAGTAACAAAAACTCTGAACTAATTTAAAATGTCACAAAATTAATTTAGTAGTAAAGTATTTAAAAATACTTGGGTTCAACAATGACTATCGATTACTAAAACCAGCATCACTGGTTGGAAAACTTTTGTTGCTTAAAAATGCTAATAAGCTCCTTTTATAATATATCAGCAATCAATAAATTGACCACACTAAATACTTCATCCAAATGATATCAGGTAAGAGGGACCGTACTGTATGAATGAAGAAAGACATACACTTTGTGCTAGCTATATGATACAGACAGACTTAGTGCGAATTAGCTTTGTGAATTTTTGTTTAAAAAAAATGGATTAAGTGTGGATTAGCTTTGCGAATTTTTGTTTTAAAATAAAAATAATAGTAATAGTGTGGATTTACTTTGTGGTATTATTTCTAACTTAACTGTCCACTGTATCATAGGATGTATCCCTTTAGGGAGAATGTGGCACAGTAAACTGTAAGAGGCTGATGACAATGATAATGGCATAGAATTCCATAACACACCATGATCATAAACAAACACAGGTATACAAATACTAAGGCAAATTACATACATAATAAAATTTTTCATACCCATACTTGCCTAAGTAAGAACCCACCAAAATAATCTCAAATAGTTTGATTTCTAATGAATGCAATTTATAAAAGACAATTACCCTTCTACCATCATACTGTTCTCTTTTTATGTAGAAATAGGCTCACATTTGGCTGCAATCCCACCTAATCAATTTATTTAAACATTTTAACATATGGTAAAGCCACATACAGACTTTGGTGGGTAAACAAAGTAGGAAAATGAATGAACCTAAGTTTATTAACAAATAAATTGTAACATCATGGCTATAATTCTTGAAGAGATAGGCATAGGAATGCAGTACACTCTCACTTTCACCAATTATGTTCAAGTTCCATTCCAGTTGGTGAGCCTATTGCTATACATCAGTTACCAATCAGGACTCCAAGTCACTACTAGAAATTCTAAATTAGAAAAATCTAGTATTACCGGACTCAGGTACAAGGTTCGAACCCAAGATCTGCCGATCGGCAGTCATACTTGCAACCACTCAATTAACTAGGCAGTCTAACGAGGTAAAGAGACAATTAATAAATGCATAATATGAAACACATGTTTAAACTGGAATTTTTGAGTGTAAATTTACACATTTTGACAATCAGTGTAAGTATATGCATCAGTTGGCAAAAATATAAACATATCAACAAATTGTAGTGAGCATAATGCCGCTGTTCATCAAATCAAAGCACTGTTTATACAACTAAAATGCTTCTCCTTCACGCACATCCAGAATTATTATGTGTAGACAAGCCTATAGTCTATCTTCATCCTACACCTGTCTTAGATAACTAGATATAGATTTCCTACCGAGTTTTTTGCCTATTAGTATTTGCATTTTGCCACAATGCCTAAAGTTAACAATATAAAAAGAACTACCATAATTTTTATGTAAATTACAGTGTGAAAAAGCCTTGCATAACTAGAACAGTGTGAGTTAAAAATAACAAATGTTTACGTTAAATCAATACTTATTACATGAGTGTGTGTACTGCTAAAAATAAACTAGCAAATTGTTCTAATATGTACCTACCTGCCAATGAACAAAAGCACGAATTTTTAATTTATAAATTTAAAGTAAAACTAATCACGTAAAGAAAATAATGTGAACTGAACTGTCTTTGTTTCAACCAGTTCCATTATTCAGCTTATAATTAGAATTGGCAACACACATTTCAAACCAATCACTTTTAATAGAGATTATTATCTTTAGCTTTTGAACGTTTGATGCTTAAATACCAGAATATGAATACGTTAACACACAGACACGATCATTATTGATAATACAACCCTGCTGTAAAATTACAAAAGTAACCACATTCTATCATGAAAAGACCTTGGAATACCTGAAACTATGTAATTTAAACGTTGTATTAAAAGATCAAAGTAATACAACGCTAAAAACAATCGACGAAGTGCATTAAAAAACATACCTATAGCCATTGTTCGAGTAACGACATTGTAAGGAGAATTTTACCGAATCGCTGACATATACCCGCCAAGAAATGTATGTCAGTCGATAATTTCGATAATGAACTTCGTTTAGACGCACGCAACGACAAAATACATGACGAATATAACCTAAATACGAAAGAGGAAAAATCGATACTATTTGACATTGCCAACTAGATATTTGTGTACTAATATCTGGAATCAAACTCACCTGTTAAAATTATTTGATGTTGGTATGACGATCGCTTCAGAGCCAGGAGTCGTTCCTTCGCTCTGTTCTGTACGCGAAGCGTATTCAGACGACGAGTCTCCCGTATAAAATCGTTTTTGTGAACCACTGTCATGACTCGAGACCCTTTTTGTACCACATTTTAAACATTTTACACTCTCCGTAGGATTGATTTGACCGCACGCTTGACAATGCCATTGCAGCACAGACGCGATTGAGCCCATTTTAATTCACACATGGCTATGAAACCATAACAATCGTCCGTTTTATAGAAACAATTCACGGCGTACGAAAAATGAAAACAGCTGATCCACCATGTTGTTTGTGTATAACTTTTTTTAAAAAGTGTTGTTAGGTTAGAAAAATAGGGGCCGGTTTCCAATTATGAATAATTATTCATTACTGGATGTGCTACAATCTAGGTAAATAATTACTCTAAATTTAACAAATATTTAAAAGTTTTTCATTAGTAGTTAAAACTTGCAGCGACATCTGTATTGCGTTTGCAAATATAAACGAAGTTGAAACGTAGAACGGTTGTGGTAGTTTTATTAAAGTACATTAGATGGTACTGCAAACTGAAATAAAGAAAACGGAAATATACACTTAAAAGAAATTTCTCAAAATTGTTCTATTAATTGTAATGAATTTAGACTAATTCTGGAGTAATTGAAACATCAGATTTAGCGTGCTGGCCACATAATCCGCATTGTTTTACCGACTGGATCGACACTACAGGATTAATTGAACTGTAAATAACATTACCTTATGAAATTCTAAAAAGTATTATTGTATTTTCAATACAACATAAATCTTCCGAAAGTGTGTGGGTAGATTATTAATAAAACTAAAACTATAACATAATAATAATGACTGCCTCCTAAGTCGAGGGGTTGCGAGCGCGACTGCTATTCCAGAGGTCTTAGGTTCGATCCCCAGGTCGGCTACTGTTGGATTTTTCTAACTTGAAATTCCGAATACTTAGTATCTAGGAGTCTGGATTTGTGCCCAGTATATGGCAATAGGTTTACTTTCTTTTGAGCGATGGAATACATAACCACACAGGTGAATCGCGGAAATGTACTCTTCTGCCTGTCTCTTCGGGGAATTACAGGCGTGATGTTATAATGTAAACATAAGCTACTGAAGAGCAGGTAATTCTAGCATGCGTATTCTTTCAGTAGATTATGCATCGTAATAATTTCAAAACTCACAATCGATATTCTGAAGCTCCAGTAATGTACAACATAGCCAGTAATGCTCTGGACAATAATTGAAAAATAATTTATGCTTGTTGTCCCGCTGAGTGGACCCAAGAGGCTATTCGAGGCAGACGCTGAGCTGATATATAGCTCGCATCTGTCACACGCATCATAAATGAGCTATAACTACATATATATCTAAATATGTTTATTACCGGCAACCCGCCTCAACTTCGCTCGGGTAGCTGAGTATATGTATATTTATACGTATGCCTACATTTTACTTCTATGGTATTGAACTGACATCGAACTGATAGGCGCAAGGTAACAAATTTGTTTTATATTATATAGTGATTAGAAGTAGTATATTGGAGTAGACATCACAATTTGTTAAACGTAGCACAGGACGACCTCCATATGTATGTATGTAGATGGAGTGACGATATACGCTATGTGGCTGGCAATGATTAAATGCGAAGACCTGAAGAACGAACTGAATTAAAATGTTAACAAAAGATTTTTGTACTAAAAATAAGTGTTTAATTTAGAGCTAAAACAATTATTACAATAAAAAATTATATAAGTAGATTATTTGAAAACGGTGGATAGATAATTCTCTAATTAAAAATAAAATTGAGAAAGAAAAAAAAACGTATGTTTAGAGTTATTAATTATCATGCTAAATCATTTCCTTAGCAAAATTTTACAGTGATTCAGACACTTCATGTTGAAGATTGATAAGAAGTATAATATCGGAAGCGTAAAACATCAATGCATAAAACATTCTGCTACTATAACAAAGACATTTTAAAGTCGATTCCATTAAAATTCAATTCCTTGGATTTTACCACTGTTTAAACGTATTTGAAGATGTAATATTGACATTCTCGGTATTGCTGACTGGTGAAGTATGTGTGGGTATAACTGGAGCCAGGAAACTTAAGTCCTGGGCGCTTCATGTCCTATTTTCTTTTTTCTTACGTACAATAATACAACTAATGAAAACATGTGCGTATTCGCAATGTAAATGCAAAACAAAAAGTAATTTAAAAGTTAAACGCTCGGTCGACGTAAGCATTATGGCAGACGCGGCGTCAAGGTTTCATGAGAATGTCACATTACATGGAAATGCTTTTTACACGCTTATATTAGCTTTACCTGGATGTTTGCTTCTATGTATGTAATTTTCCTTCACTTTACTATTTTACGTAACAGCGACATCTAGGAAGTCGCGACTTAAACAATGTAAAGTGCTGTCATCTACGGTACCATTGTGTACTACATTGAAAATCCCAATTCCTAAATAATTTCATCCATATACATAATTACTTTATGACCTGCTAGATGTCGCCTGTAGAAATATTGTCGTAACATTACTTCAAAAATCTTATTTACGCGCTTTTTTTAATACACAGTTTTTATTAGCTTCACTTGTATGTAAGCGTATAAGCGTGGGGTGCTCTATATATATACGAAAAAAAGATGGCACAAGGCGCCCCACGTTTTTTTCATAATAATATTGTTTTTTTTCGTTCATTATTTTTATTCCACCTACATTAAAAATTATTTCTCACTTTTTGTTCGATGCGCTATAAAAGAGTATTTTTTAATTTTTTGACTATAGTTTTTTGAATTGAGCTTCTAGTTGTAACGTTCGGTGAAACTTTATAAGTTGCATTAAAGTGAGCTCACGTTAAAGCGTACTACACACAAACCAACTAGCCTGTTGGCCCACCAACACACCGACGTTAATCTCTCAACGGCCTTATTTGAAAAGGAATATCAAGTAAATAGCAATAGGAATAGCAAGCAAAACTTCTCTTCGAAAAAAAAACAACTCAGATCATTCAATCATTCTTCCGAAAAGCAAATCATATGTAAAAAAACTTTTTTAATTGCAGCTACGTGAAGACGTGACCAGTACAGCCGAAGAATTGTATCGTTCCTGCAGGTTTATTGTGTAGAGCATCTAAAAATATACGCTTGCACATCACTATTTTAAACACATAAATATAACATGAAGAAATTACAGACATTGCACTACGCTCCTCTACCTAACTCTTCCGGGATTACAGTTGTGATGTTACGTTAAGTTTTATAACACGGAGAAATCAAATAGGCACTTGAGCGGAAAGCGCTACCCCTCCTGCCATGCACTCCGTCTACAATATAACAATACTTAGATTAGGCATTTAGTGTCGTTATATACGTGCGTGAGATGTTTTCAAAATAAAAAAGGACGTATAATTTATTAAGATTAAATTAATGCTTTTTGTGGAGTTAATACTTCACTATTACGTCAATCACAACGAGGTGTCTAGTTGACTTCTGCGAATTATAGAAGCACTAACATTGTGAAATATATGTACTTATGTGTACATACCGAAAGTTCAACCAACAGACGTGGCTACGTAATTAAGTAACGTAATTAACGTGAGCACCACTCTTTCTTTCATACGCTCACGCCCGCATCGGACCACACTGAAATTTTGTATTAACCGTTTTTTTCGCGTCTACCCGTTGTGATTTTATTGTTTACATTCCCCTCCCCCCGCACCTCGTCTCTTTAGTCGTTTAGCAACTATTATCCAGTGCGCATATAATTCCAATGATATTTCTCTTATATCTCGTTTCTACCAATGATTTGTTCAGTTTTAAAATTATAAAAATATTAAGTGACTACCACAGATTAATTGCATAATAAATATCACTTGTCCTTATTATTTTATTAAAT
Organism: Croniades pieria auraria; assembly: GCA_018248815.1. NCBI lineage: Eukaryota > Metazoa > Arthropoda > Insecta > Lepidoptera > Hesperiidae > Croniades > Croniades pieria. The sequence continues at coordinate 22,019 of DWJK01000043.1, forward strand.
ATTACTTTGGCAGAACACTAGTAAGTTAGCAATATCCAGAAGTCTAAAAAGAACCGATCTATGATATTTAGAGTGAGAAAATATAGGTGGAGTATAATTTATTGGTAATAATAAAATAATATTGCAAAGTGCTTGCATTTTGCTACATTCGCACGTGAATATACGAATACAAACTTAAGTGTAATATAACTGGCTGGTATAAAAGTTGTATCGAGGAGGCCGGGGCGCCGGGGAAATGCAGGTAATGCAGCCCCTGTATACGGGGGATGCGCAATTTATTGGCCCATAAACGTCCGAACTAATCCATATAATGCTACGTATTGAGATACTGTGTTGCCACTTATATCTTAAATGTATTATTAAAACATAATTACATTTTGTTCAATACATGTATATTATCAGCAATAATATTATAATAATACTTAACAATTAAACTAATTTTGTATTTCTCGATAAACGGAAAATATTAACTTTTAAATAAGTTATCACATCTCTTTACATAATATAAATATTATACGCTCGATTGGCAGAATAGGAAAAAACATACACAAAATTCATAAAACTATAACTCTTTCAACAATAAATGAGTTAGAATATATTATTACAATTTATTATCCTTTTTCTTTTTCCTAATGAGATGTTTGTTAAGAATTCTTCTTCACAAACAAAAACAAAGCCATTAATGTTATAATACTAATAAAATACTTTGTACAAAATGGCGTCCAAGGAAAGGCAACCGATTAGACCCATCTGTGACGTAGATTTATCTGTGGCCGCTTGATGGATCACGCTAAACCATACAAATATATCTTTACAGAGACAAAAGGATTAAATTGTTCAACTGTAAATCTTAGAAAAATCGTACTTCTTGTTATTAGAGCGCCATCTTTCCAAATTCGGCGATTGTTAAGACAACCTGAAATTTTGATTGTACTTGGTACTCTGTGTAGAAAACGGATACTCTTCACTTCGTTTTCCTTATAATTTGCCCCGTATTGTAATTTCCATCAATTCATTTTGAGTTTCTGATAATGCGGCTCAAATTTTTAAGTTTTCATTTTTCCACCTAATACCAAACTTCTATCTCTATATCTTTTATACTAATAATACAACTGTAACTGATCGCTGTCTGTACATGGAAAATATATTTAAAAATTCATAATGGGGTGACTTTATATACACAAGACAACCCAAAACAATGTTTTTTCATTTTGTCTTTTTGTCTATATGTTTGTACACGCTAATCTCAGAAACGGCTTATTCGATTTGAATGCAGTTTTCAGGATTATATTGTGATGGTTTTCACTTAACATTTTGTGGTTTTTTCATTTAAATCTGTTAACAAATAAAAAAGTTATGTCAATTTATTTTTGCAAAACTTACGAAATCTGCGCGTACGAAGACGCGGGCACAGCTAGCATCTACTACAGTATATACTCCCATTCAGGAGACTGGGAAATAAATAAAATCTAAATTTAAAAGCAGTATCCACTATCCACATTCTCGCAAACGATATTATGCTCAAACAATATGTAAATTATATGTATACAGCACCAAACGTAACACTACCGATAACAATTTCGCGCCAAAACAGAGTATCCTCATGTTGTTTAGTTTGATAGGCATCAATAGTTTCTGGTTGATATTTTTAATTAATTACCAGTAGGACATATCATACCAACGTGACTGATTAGTTTCTAAACATGTAAGATACTCTCCTAATAGTTGTCAATGTTTACAGTTTCAAGGTCCATTGCGCAGTAGAATGTCGAAAGGATTAAGCTCCCCACTCACTCTACAATCCTCATATTTACTTGAGTGCTTAGAGTGTACAGTCAGCACCAACTATCTGTAATAGTTACAGTTTTTATTGTACAGCGATACAAGCTGTAATATTTACAGATTTTATTATACAGTGATATAAGCTATAATATTTACAGATTTTATTGTACAGTGATACAAGCTGTAATATTTACAGATTTTATTGTACAGTGATACAAGCTGTAATATTTACAGATTTTATTGTACAGCGATACAAGCTGTAATATTTACAGTTTTTATTGTACGGTGATATACGCTGTAATATTTACAGATTTTATTGTACAGTGATACAAGCTGCAATATTTACAGATTTTATTGTACAGCGATAATTTTATCACTGTGCTAAATATTTGAGTAAAATAAAGGAAAATCGTATCATGAAGGGGTTATCTTTTTAGATTTTAGTATCTATATTTTTTATCGATTATCGTTTTTTATCGATAAACTTTTGGAATAATTTGCCTTAGCTGTACTTAAACATCAAATTAATATATAAATTCATTTCGTTTCTGGATAAAACTAAATATGTGTAGTAAATGAATACATATATTTATGCTTTTAATTAAAACATTTTTAATAGGAGCCAATATAAATTCGTTTTATTGCATTAATAAAAGGTAATTTTTTAATTATTAAAATTACCACCTCATGGTTCTTTGTTTATTAATTTTATAAAATGTTAGGAATAACGCAATTACGTTAATCCTGACTTAGCTTTTTTAAAATTATTGGCGGCATGTAAAGGTACAAATATATATGTATATTGAAACTTAACTAGGTTACACATAAGTTTCTCTCTCGCGGGCATACAGTATTTAAATTGTTTATAAAAAACACCCATATTTTATACAAAATTCTCTATATCGTGCATTTATATGTGAGTTACAATTTAAGAAATTATGTAATTTGTTCCAATTTTTTTGTCAACCGTATAGAGGATCGATGTAAGATGGCACTGGAAGCTCCGTCGTGTCAGAACTCCGCTCGTACCAAATATCACGTGCTCTCCTCTATCTGCAGACACGCTGTTAATCTCGCTCTGCCTTCATTATGGACTTAGCATATACTCTGTTACACATAACACTGTATCAATAAAATGTGTATGTATTAAATTAAAGCTTAATATCATGCCCGTAAGACCTGAAAGGGTAAGCAGAGGAGTATAATACACTTCCACGTTTCATCGGTTACGTTTTCCTCCGACTATGGAATAGGTGGTAAGCCTCTTGCCATACACCAGGCACAAATCCAGACCTCGAGGTACTGCTAGAAATGTTAACTGTTAACTAGGAAATTTAAGTTAGAAAAGTTAAGTTCCGATTAATTAGTTAACAGCTGTTAACTAGTTAATCTGAACTCCTACCGAATTATACACATTAACATTAATATGTACATATGTATGTATATATGTATGTACATGTGTGTGTAAATGCGACGCTGATATTGACACGGTATTAAATCTCTTGTGTAATCAAATGTACTGTAAAATGCGCCAAAATACATGAACGTCTGAAGTGATTATGTCTATGTGCATCTTAAGGACCCAGTGTTTAGAGATGAGACGCCAGCTTGCCAAGTGAGATACATGTCTAATGAGATTTTACGCCAAGTCCGTCGATGCTCAAGCAGCAAGCTAACACGATACTCTTAACATATTTGTTTTATAAGGGCTGGACTACATGTCTCACAATTTTTATTCTTGTATCATAGCAATATTTTTATGTTAATATTATAATGCAACGTTGGGTACGTTGCGGGGTAAGCAGGGAGCACCGATTGACTACAATTTCTGCCCTTATAGACTTGACATCCTTCTAAAGAAATGAAATACGTGTATACTTATTGAATAGAAATAGCAAAAATACTAACCATAAATGTCAAACGTAATGATCAAGTGGATTTATCATGTCGGTAAAGGATTTGTATGGTATTATGTTATCCATATGTCTGCGCCCTTACAGTTCCATCAGTTCAATACTGCACAGATTACCGTTGGCGAGTGCTGGTGTCAAATGTAACATTCTCGCCAGACTATCTTAAGCTAGCATCCCACTTGCTCTACTGAAGTACCGCATGAGATCTCTCTCCCTCTCAACTTATAAGAGGATTAACCGCCTACAGACGGTCCTCATTTGATATGGCATGTAATACACATCAACTATTTAGTAATTTGAGGAAAGTTTTTCCAAGACATACAATATACACCTACATGGTGTTGTACAACTCTAAAAAGTGTAAAAAAACCATTTTCATCCATAGAAATTTTTTTGCGTTTCCACAAATTTTATATTACTCTATATTAGTGTGTATTGTTCTAATTATTCCGTTGACTTAAGCAAATATCATTCTATATCGTGAGTCGCTTCGATAAATGAATATATTGTTATAAAGATACCTAATTAAATCAGAAGAAAATACCAAAGTATGATTTTAACATCGTTGAAAACTTAAAATTTTCTCTGATCCGTTCCCAAAAGTTCCTCTACATAGCACGGATTACTGTTGGAGAGTGCTGGACTCAATTATTGCAGTTTCGTACATAACATCTAAGTTTGCACTCATCCGTAGAAACCGCTGGAGATTTACTTATCGCTTACACGCACACGAAAAATTGAGGACAATATAGAGGACACATAGCAGATATTGAAGATGTAAAAGAAACACGTGAGGTCCTTAATTATAGAGATATTTAGCATTCGGTGATGTGTACCTACTCTTTAAGTAAACTAACGTAATGACGAAGGTAACAATAAAAATGTTACAGTGTAAGTAAATGGATGATTGAGTTTACTTAATTGGGTAATTAACTCACATTGCTTAACATTTGTTACTGGTTTCGAAACCAGTATTACATATACCGCTGATATAAATTGATCTGCATACACCCAATTAAGTGGGATAAAACAGCGATATGCAGGTGCTGGTTCAATATGGTTGACAAATGCAGCGTTGGAAGCACGCCAGGCGGTCGCGCCGTTAATTGCACAAGAAATTAATTAGCTGTGCACCTTATTGCGCGGTAATCTTTCTCGGTTGGCGTTTGTGACGGTTGTATATTAAATGCATTTCAAGTCAGCTCATTTTAAGGTACAGGAGCAGTTTGGTAAGGGGGAGTAAGGGGTAAACGGAACTAAGATCTTATCCGGCCCAAATGTCAACCTCACCTGCTCGTGTCAGTGCTTCATACGAATAGCCGACGGCGATGACTCTAGCAGTCATCGTGATGCTTCTTGCTAGATAGCGGACAAGATAATGGCGACCGAGTATCTGGTGGTATAACTAGACAATGCTTAAGGTATTTTTAAAAGATCTGCGTCATGGATCCTAACACCTCATCCACGGGTTTCACGTAGATATCATAGCCGACATGTACAGGAATGTAAAATGGGCAATTCGAACTACAGTGGGGCAAACGGAACCAATAGCAGTTACCGAAGGGGTACATCAAGGTTCTGTACTAAGTCCATACCTCTTCTGTCTGGTGATGGATGCACTCACTGAACATGCCCAAACCAAAGCACCATGGACATTTATTTACGCAGACGATGTAGCTATCTGTACAACATCCCGAAAAGATTTGGAGGTGGTTCTCGGTGAATGGAAACGTCAGTTGCAGGCAGGTGGCCTGGTGCTAAGTGTTGCGAAAACCCAATACATGGTGTGCAATGAACCTGACCAGAAGATCCTATCATCATCGATGGACAACGAGTTACTAGATGTGACGAATACAGATATTTTAGTACCATATTGCACAACTCAGGAAATTTGGAGGTAAATATACAACACCGAATCGCAGCTGCTTGGATGAAGTGGCGGGAAGTGACTGGCGTTACCTGTGACCGCAGGATGCCCGTGAAGCTTAAGGGCCTGGTATTTAAGAGCATTATAAGGCCTGTTTTAACTTATGGGAGTGAAACATGGGCTATGACACAAAGCCATATCCGGTCAGTCCAAGTCGCCGAAATGAAGATGCTTAGGTGGATGTGCGGAGTAATGAGGCTCGATAAGATAAACAACGAGTACGTTCACGGTACCCTCGGGGTACGTGACGTCGCACATAAGTTACAAGAGAGTCGGCTGAGATGGTACGGACATGTAAAAAGGAGATCTCCCGAATATATCGGGAATGTCGATATGGATCTGAAAATTGCTGGGTCCAGAAGAAGAGGAAGACCGAAGACGAGATAGGCAGATACCATAGCAAAAGACATGACCGCCTGCAAAGTTTCCGCAAACGACGTGTTCAATCCCGCGGGGTGGAAAGAAAAGATACGGAAAGCAAACCCCACATCCAGATGGGAATAATAATGTTCAGGAGAGAGACAGCTTCTTGAGTGGCAGTAATGTGTAAAGTTTAAATGACTGAAGTTTACCTAAGAAACCTCAACCACATTAATTTCTTCTTAATGTGACAACCGCATGCGTCGGTCGGTAAAGATCCAATAAATTCAAGCCTTACAGTTTAAAAACATTCCAAAAGGATTGCGATCTGAATTTCTATAGTCGTTTCTTCAGTAACATTTTAGGTCAAACGATCAGGTCAATGAATTGATTCGCTCTGTGAGTATTGCCATATATAAAATTTTTAAAGACAACATAATCTTTTATCTCTATACCATTAAGGTGTTGTTGTAGCAGATTAACGCATATTGGTCCTGCTATATACGTTCAATATATCCTGTGACGCTTATTGGAATAGTAAAATACAGTGAGATTTTAATGAAACCATTTTAATGTATGTAGCATTTTTAAATACATTAAGCATTAGAGGAGTTGCAAATTGTAACGACATGTTGTAAAGTATAAAGCAGTAATAAAATTATTAGGTTAATATTATTTAACCATTAAACGTTTTAATTACACTCTACATGTAGAACGAATGGTATCATAAACGTAGAGTTTGAAGATCACGTACAGTCAGACGTAACAAAAAAGAAAAAAAACTTACCGTTTCCGCATCACTCTCCTCAGTGGCGATAGCAACTCCTCCTTCCAGGTGCTGTTCACCATTATCAATTTCTCTTTCCAGTTCTAAAGCTTCCAGCTCCAACTGTGGAGATGACTGCAGTTCTTCTATACCCGGAGAGGAGTGTTCCATAGATGACTGCAACGAGTGATGCGCTGGCATCTTTACCAACAGAGGTCGAAATTTCTGTGAGGTGAAACCTGAAATGAAAAGGCTCGTTAAAGTTTTAACTCATAAAAAGAACAGTATTGGTCATGTTTTTTCGTAATAAGTAATGAAATCGATTGGACTTTGATTCGAATATCGCTAACGGCCATTTTCAAGTAAGACAAGCATTGCGAATTCGACATTGATTACTTATCATGATGAGGAAATCGGAGCTCAAATGCTAAACATTCATGTATTACATCCATGGCCTCGCGAAACGTTGCCTTGATGTTCTTGATGGTTATGTTAATTACAATTTAAGTTGTGTGGGTTTGTCTGTAATCAAGTTTTGATACAACCTTGTAGACTCGTTACAAATTACCGGTACATTTTCATAAAAATAGATTAAAGATTGTCGTGCAATCATTTCACGTTCCTACCAACTACTTGACTTTAGCCTTAAAACTTCTCACTTTGATGAGAATGACAGTAATTACTAAGATTATCCAATTGAGAAGAATTTTCACCAAACTGTACTGCCCAGAGAGATCGCTATACCCCGGTCATCTGAATTATGGATCCATGTGACGACAAACAATAATTTCCGTCTACAACTCACCTTTTTCGTCTTTCCCCTTTTGCATTTTTCTCATGGCGTCTCTAGCACTTTGTAAAGTTTGTGTGGTACCCGTCGATATTGGTTTAATTATAACCCGCTGAATTCCACTGCCAGGGAGTAGAGCCGTGACTACTCTTTTGGGTTCATCCTTTTCAGGACTTCTTCTGAACGGACCAAATACTGTTTCTTCTTGATCAGCATCAATATCTATAAAACATTCTTCAAATTGTTCGAAATTTTCGAGATCAGAGTCAAGCTCACTTCTCGAACCATGTGTCTTAGGTCTATAGAAGGAATCGGAATTTCTTCTGTAACTCATTTGTTTGGAGTCAGGTGACGAAAAGCTTCGCACGACGTATGTTTTGGGTTGACTTGAATGCATTGCGTCTGGATCACTGTGAGAAGCCGGCGAGGAATAGCTTCGGGGTAACTGTGATCTCATTCCTTGCATTTTGCGTTGCTGATGCTGACTCGTTCTTATCGCTATTAAGCTCCTGCCTCTCCCAGCGCCTTGCGGCAGCGCTGGGTCTTTACGGCGCATGCTATGGAGTTTTCCTATAAAATCGGACGTGTGGAACTCTTTGGATCCTGTGACCAACTGCGACCGGGGTTCCGTCTAGATATCGCATGTAACTTCACTGTGCCTTATGCGTGTCCAGTTCTAACATCTCGAATTTCCATATCGGATAACAAGGCCGAATGTAGCAAGATAATATATCACACGATAAGCAACAGTGAGCACGACGATGTACTGATATTACTGGATCCAATAAGTGAGCTAAGCATCGTTTTGATTACATTTTGACCTGTGCAAATATTTGATAAAATCTGTAACGTGGTGTTCACTACCGTTTCACTAATATTTTATCTTTTTGAACTGCTATTTTATCACTGATATTGTATCGTTCTGAACTGCTTATATAAATACTTTATTTAAACACCCTTTACTTGTTTTCAGACACTGAACTCGCACCACTTACTCACTTTGCAATATAAAGTCATTGGAAAGCTCCTGGTACTTTAAAATGTTAGGCAGCGGAAGAGGCCTGTGAGTTATAGACCATACGTCCGTATAGCTCGATTAAATTATGTTATAGAACTTACGCTACGGTTACGAAGAAGCTGCGTAGGTTCCAGCGCCTCGTAGGTGGACAACTTTCTCTTTTTGGCGCCTTGACGGCTATATTTCGAATAAAAATTTAACAACTATAACTCAATTCTAAGCCAGAGCGCCTTGGCATGTTGAAATGGATTAATAGATCAAAAATTTCGTTTCTGAACCTTTGAGCGTTCTAGAATTATATAAATCCCGGGTAATTTTAAAATTAAAGAATTTTATTTAGATTTATTAATTCTACAGAAATAGTTTCAAAGATGGAGTAGTAAATATATATGTACATATGTTATGTATATTTCCGTTCTATGATACTATGTGCTATAAATAATAACCGTAAGTAACCTTGAATGGTTTATTTATGCTTATTCTAAGACTGTTTGTGGAATATAAATAGTATGACATGACCTTCAGTGTAGGATATGAGAAGTCATGTATTGGTGTTTTAAAGCGAAAGATTTTTGATTTTTTTTTACATTGAGAGAAGTTATACTCTGCGATCCCCAACCCGAATGGCCAACGTGGGTTTCATAGGCATTATAGGATTATGGGAAAATCCGTTATGTGGATTCCTATGTCCAGTACCGAACTAAGATAGGATAATGGTGATGGTGTTTGTTTCTTTCTTTCTTTTATCGTCGAAGTACCGCCAATGGCTTACTCTCTCTGAAATATGCGAGTATGTACCTAGTACTAATATTTACATGTAGCTGTTTTAAGTGTTAACTTTGAGAAATACACTTCAAGTTGACGATTCTTATAAAATATTTTAAGTATATCTAACATAGAATAATTAGCTATATCATCATGCCACATCCCTTACGGGGTAGGCAGTGAGCACGAAGTGCCATGCGTATATATTCTTGCAGAACCGACGTGCTTCTCTGTATAAATCATTCTATACGCACATAACTTGCAGAGACTTCTGAGTCCCAGCCAGTATCTGATCTATTTGGTAAGATAGGTGACTCATAGTCTTGAGATCTGCATTCATCAACATTCGCATATTTAAGGTCCGCTTGCGTAATATATGTTTCGTGAGTCGCGTGTGTAATAAAAAAATAATAATCGACCCATTTAACATTCCACTTTTGGAATATGGGCCTCCTCTCATATTGACAGAGTTAAGAGTCTGCCACGCTGGCCAAGTGCCGGTCGGCAGTCGCGTGTGTACTGCTAATGTTAAAATGATAAATCAAGATGTTTCATGTGTTATATATATTTTCGTTCTTAAGTGGCAAATTTTTACGATGTTCTGTTTGTACTCGTAATGCAGTAACTATATTTTTTCTGTACTCCGCTTGAAGTCTAACCGATGTATTTTGTTACTATTATCATACCGTTACGTCAGGTCTCTTACTGTTGTCTGAAAGCAGAGCGCCAAATATATCTATGTTTTAAACATATTTTAAATTAACATTGCAGTTTTGCGAAGTTTTATACATTATGCATTTTATTAATTTTTAATTGTCTTATTTTTATGTGTTTGTCCGTAAATAAATATACTTTCTTTCTTTTCATGTTGCACACATCGTTCAGTTATGATCATTATTTTAACGTTACGCCAGGTAACTTCCGGGATAGGCGATAATTTTATAATTCACATTTCGTTCCATTTATATCATTTTATCCATCAAACTGCGAGTCAAGTCCGCTAGAGATATTATCCAGCAGTAATAGATGTGATTAGTCGCAACACATACAAAGCCCGTACTGAATATCGACCGGAAATACAAATTACAAATGAAATCGTGACTTCCTGTACCGTTTAAAGTCTTTTATTTTTGCCTCTATATACATGAAATATTTAAAGACTTAGAAGTGGTACCTAAGTTTTATATAAACTTAATTCATTATATCTGACATTTTAAATAACAAGGTTACAAAGCTATCATTATTATAATTAACAATCCTTTATACCATTGGACCTTTATACAACGGGTCTCCTGCCAGAATGAGAAGTGTTAAGGCTATAGTCGGGCGTTGGCAAGTGCGGGTTTACGGACGAGCTGCGATGCTATATTTATTTATTAATGGCATGAAAAAATATATAGAAATTGACATGAATTAATCTACATCACAGAATAAGATGTTATTTAAAAAACCCGTAAACCTTAAAAGTCTGCACACACTAAACTTATAACACACTCCTTACAAAACGATTTTAATTGTTCCCGTTATTAGCAAACGCTTTTTATGTATCCATGACAAAAAATACGTTGTTTGATATTGAGTACTGATATCACACTGTCAATTCTCAGAGTTTTACAAAGTAAGTACTCGCCCGAAGTAAATAATGAATACTTTTGAGTCTAATATCATTTGTGACGACGTTACCCACTTTGTATTTCAATTAGGGACGTGATAACTACGAAAGTGATCTAAAACTCCTCACTTAAGTGCGTAGGCATTGAAGGCGATAGTATTGAGTATTGTATTTTATTGTTACTGATAATGTTGACCGTAAATTATGTATATCAATTGAAAAGAAAAGCAGGCGTCACAAAAATATCACTAGTCAGATATTTTTGTAAAAATATCATTAGCAAATAAATAATGAAAAAAAGTAACATCATGCTTGTAATCCCTGAAGGGGTAGGCAGAGGAGTGTAGTACACCCCCACGTTTCACTAGTTACGTTTACGTCCCATGGAATAGGTGGTGAGCCTATTGCTATACATCGGGCACAGATCCAGAATCCGAGTCACTATTAGAAATTCTCTATTAGAAA
>DWJK01000044.1:0-33339 GCA_018248815.1 Croniades pieria auraria
ACGGTTGTAGGTTTGATTTCCACACAGCATAGTATATCATATTTGTACCACAAGTGTAATGGGTTACTGTGTTAATTGTTTAGTTACCATAGCACAGGTGTTCACTGTGAAATTATCTAAGGGTATACTAGTAAATTGTAATAAATAATTGTAAGATTCAGGGTTCGTTGACAGTTTTGACCATCTAAGTGGGCATTGGGTAAAGGATTTGAAGATCGATTGTCTAAAGGAAGAATAGCAGGATAGTACCTTTGTAAATCTTTATAACTATTTAACTGTGCATCAGTGAATATGTATTTCCTACACGGTTGTGTTCTATGTAATATATATAAAGACTTTATTCCAGGTGCCGTATGGACTACAGAGTCTGTATTAAGGCTTTTAAAGCTATATGAAACCAAACTTGGAATGCTTGAAACTCCTAAAAAGAAAACTAAAATATGGGTGGCTATTTCTGACAGTTTGAAAGTTTATGATATAGAGGTATGTATAACATATGTGTGTCCGTTAATACACTTTATTTTTATGCTGCATACTTCATCATCATCATCATCCTGTCTAAATTCGCTGCTGTATATTGGTCTCCCTGGAAGGGTTTTTGTGTATGATCCAAATGCTGGGAATGTAGGTTGGGGATTGCGGAGTATGCTACTGCTATACCACAACATGGACTTCCGCAAGTGATAAACTTCTTACAAATATGATTCTGTTGAAAAAAATTATGTACATCATGATGATGAAGATGATGATACTATATCAAACATAAAATATATAAGTTTTGTCATATTTCATATTTTTATGTAATAGTTCATCATCTCTAAAGAAATTTAATGTACCATCAGGTGAGTCCAGATCAAGTGAGATGGAAGATTAATGCATTGACAAAGAAGTACAAACAATGCATTGACAGTGGGCAACACGATAAATTCAAGTACTTCTCAGAACTAAATAATATCTATACTCAATATAATATGTATAGTGACACATACTTTACAACACCAGAGACAATTAGCAGAAAAAATAAAATAAAAGGGCGCCAGAACATCTTGCATGAATGTGGAATCCAGCCTGAGAGTAAAGCTGTGATAGAATTAAGAAAAAGACGATTAGCGGAAAAGATTGAAGCTGATAGATGTCAAAGTAAGATACAATTAGAAAAGCAGTGGTTGGAGTATTTGAAGAGGCAAGAGCAACAGATACTTTTGAAAGATGCTATATTTGCAAGAAAAGTTATATTGCATGAAGAAGAACTGGAATTACGGAAGAGAGAACTAGAAATGAGTGAGTCTCTTCAATTAAGACGATTGCAATTAAAAGAAAGAGAGCAAGAACAAATGCTTAAATTTGAAAGACAAAAATGTGAATTACTAGAAAGCATGTATTATTTTTAAAAATTGACATTGAAGTTTTGTTTTAAAATAAAAAAGTACTCTTAGTTTTAACAAAAACATTGTAGGGGAAGTTCCCATTGAATGAAATATATAGCAAGAAAAACATATTCATGTAAAGTTTTTAATAATATGTCGTGCCCTCTACATAATCTTCTCATTACTTAAAATAAAATCAACCTATGTTTTGTCTAGCTGTGTTAGAATAATATGGGTATCACAACAAAATATTGCAATACAAATACATTTCAAAGTTTTAAAGAGTATGAGACAAACATTATATTACAACTAAAGTCATAGCTATGTATACTTGCAAATCAGCAGTCTTCGAATAAAAGTTTACAATGTCAAAATCATTTGCATTTAATATTTGGTTTTTCTTTCTTTCATATGATTTTTCTTTGTGTTTTTAGTGCAACAAAGATTGATCCAAGTTAGGTAGAATTTTAGTATACTACATTAGATTTATAATCGATTTCTAGTCTTGGTGGTATGTAAGTTTCCTTATATGAATGAAATTCCTGAAACTATAATACAAATAACCAATTGTCGTCTTTTATGTCGTAAGTTTTGTAAAGTGAGAGACATCGTTAGAAGGACCAGTATGTCTACTTTTAGATGTCATTTCATATCAACTTTCATTCATAGTTAACAATAATCAAACTATTGAAACTCGACAGGTGATACGATTGGCTAAATTTTAGTTGGCTAATTTAATATTGCTGCATTTGAATTTAATTATGTAAAATAGAAATATATTTTGTAGTTGACGATGTTTGTGTACTCCTGTAGTAGTTTATTGTGGCTTTGTAATCCTTGTGTGTGATTTATGATTACTATAATATACTCTTTAAAAAAAAATAATAAAACACTTAAACTGGCTTTGTTTTCTTGATAAAAATGTGTTATAGTATATCTTTGATTTGTTTTTAATTTGCTGCAAAACTGCAATTTTTTCTGGTTTTTTATTTTTTTACTTTAAAGTTAATCAGTTTGAAGCGTTAGTAATGTATATAAACATTTGCAATAAAATTTGAGTAATGTTGTGCATTGATAAACTTCACGACAGAGCATAATAATTTTGGAAATAAAATTTTAAATATTTTGAGGACGAAACGTATATAATATGCTATTGAATTCTTAAATAAATAGGCAATCAAGAGATGCCCGAAGTGGATACTTCTGAAATCTGAAGGTTATTATGGATGTTCCATTACTTTAAGGCACGATTTATAAGAACGATTTTTTTATCAAAATGTGAAGCAGATTGCCATCGCAGTGAGTGAGATAGTTAACATTATGACTATTTACTATAATTTATGTAATTTGTATTTATTGTTTCACTAGACTTTTAAACTCAATTTTCTAATTTTCTTCTTATGAGGATATAATAATTCTTATTATAATGATTTTTGACTTAAAAGATGAATTACATTTATGGCAAAAATGGAGATGTTTTATGTTGAAAGTCCGCAATGCGTTTGTATAATATAATGTTACTCTAACATTATATTCGCAAGACTTGAATTATTGCAATTATGTTGCATGCCACCTATAATTTAAGTAATTTTATAAAATAATGATTTACTAATCTTTCATGAAGACATCGTTTTGTCGTCGAGAAGTAAACAGAAAAGTTTTCAGTTTTTGTTCATTTGTGACATTTGTCTTTGGACATATTTATGGACTAAACGGTACTAAATATGTTGGCTGTATTGGCAGCACTGATACCAACATAATATCCCGCCGCTACGCAAAATTATATTGAAAATTATTTGTAGATACAAGATTAAAACGTATTTATCGGTGTTCAGTTAATATAATGACAGATTTAATTTATAAAAGATATGAGAAATCTTTAGGTTTACTTACAACAAGATTCGTTTCCCTGCTACAAAAGGCAAAAGATGGAGTTCTTGATTTGAAAATAGTGAGTATGTTGATGATCGCTTGTCTTGTCACTTTGCGCACGAAAAATATGCAGTTTGAAATATACACAAGAGAATGTAATTTGAAGTTCTTAAGGTGTTACAGGCTACTGATTTGCTGGCGGTAAGGCAAAAGCGGCGCATTTACGATATTACAAACGTATTAGAAGGCATTGGCCTAATAGAAAAAAAGAGTAAAAACAGTATACAATGGAAGTAAGTACAATTGAAATATCCTTGGTAAATATTACCTGTTAAGGAACTTAAAGTTTTCGTACTTAATTTGGATGTATTTATTCATCCCAGAGGTGCTGGGCCGGAATGCAATACTTCAGCTATTGGAGAAAAAGTAACTTTGTTAAGAAAACAAATTAGCAAATTGGAGGAACACGAGAAATTACTTGATAAGTATGTTACATAGTAACGATATAATGTACTAACGGTATATTAAAAGAAAACACGGTATTTGAATGCTTACTGGCTGTTTGTATATCAATATATTTTATTTTTGTTTTAATATTGCCCCATATTTTAATTTATTCTTCTATGTCAATAAAAAGATAGTATTATGTGTCCAGTTAAAACAATAAATGTAGTGTTGGTTGACATCTTTAGAATCAAATTTTCATTCCAAGTGATGGTATGATTAATAAACTTTGTTTTATAACATACCTGTACTGTGTGTATAGTGAATTGTTTATTTAAAATGAAGTTCTGAATTTTTAACTTATATATCATAGTTCTATTAATATTGTCAGTGTGGTGTGAGGCAGCAGGCAGAATGTAACATTTTCATATATCATTTTCTATTTTGTATGGTCAGAAGCAATGGTGAATTTAGGTAAATATTGCTACATAATCTTTTAATTACATTGAAATAAATTTTCAGACAAATGTATTGGATGGAACAGAGCATAAAAAATATTCTTGATGATGCAGAAAGCGGAGCCTTAACATATGTTAAACAATCAGATATAAAGCAGTGCTTTGAAAACAACCAAATCTTAGTTCTAGAAGCACCACTTGGTACTGACCTATCTGTTGGAAGAATTCCCAATAAGGTATTTTTTTAAATTTATTTGTACTCTATAATTTCTTGGGACACATCCACATGCAGGCACTTGATCCTAAAGTAAGCATCAAGAAATTTAGTGCTATAGTTAACAAATGGCTGATGATAAACTACATATCGCTCATTTGCAACTAGAGTGTTGTTACACTCTCACAAACACTATCTTTCAAAAAACAGTTCAGATAGTTTGAAATCATAATTATTCTACAACTGTTATAATAGTTATATGTCATAGAATAGTGTATAACTCGTATAATATTATAACACTCATAGAATAATTATGATTTCAAACGTTCTGAACTGTTTTTTGTAACAGTGCTTTAGAGATGTTACACTCTAGTCACAATTGTGCTAGCGATATATACATATAATTATATATTTGTTTTTTTACACTCAGTCCCAGCATGAATATTTGTCCTAATTAAACAAATATTTATTCTGGGTGGAGACCGAAACTATGATACCCAGCTCAACTCTCAATTTCACTAACTTCTGCCTCAGTGGGCCTGTCCAATATACTCTTATTTAATATAGAGATTTATTGCAAGTAGTATGGATACATGGATTTCAGGTTATATTTGCATAAATATTTTATTTAGTCAGAGAAAGAAATGTACAATTTCAACTTAAATATTTTACTGAATTAGCAAATATAAAGACAACTTGAATGCACTGTGATTGGTTAATGGCAATTTTTTAAATGACAACAAGTTTAGCTAAAGGTTACAAATTTCAGTGAAGAATTGCCATTAAGCAAGGTATCTTCAGGTATACAATGACATACGGCTAGATCTCAAGTTCATACACGAGTTATTTCTGAACAGCCTCATTAGACTAAAACCTCGTTACAGCACGTATGGATCATAAAGTGGTTTATTTTTTCTGTATAAATATATAGCATTTTGTGAAGATAATACCATGCTATACTTATTTCCCATTGCCACTGTTTTGCTGTGTTGACATCAAGTCCATCATTTGGTTTAAGCATTTGAATTGTACTGATGACCCTTAAAATGATTCATGCTTAAAATGACTAGTACATTATGGAAGATTTCTGGCGCTTTTTATCATGTTATGTAGCCTTCTTTAATAAATACTTCCTACTTGCCTATGGTCAGATCCCTTCAAGGATTTTACCAAGGGTTCACATTTACGTCAATGTAACATCACACCTGTAATTCCCGAAGATGTAGGCAGACAAGTGTAGTATACTCCTATGATTCACCAGTCATGTTTACATTTCATGTATGTATACATTATTGATATTAAACTTCTATTGTTCTCATGTGTACATGGTTTTCTACAGGATAAGGAAGAAAATTATACTCTACATTTAAAATCAAATGAGTCTGTTGGAGTTATACTGCTAAGTGATTCTGAAAATGATGATGTATGTAAACTGTATTCACATTATTATTACATATTTGCAAAAAGTGACTGAA
Organism: Croniades pieria auraria; assembly: GCA_018248815.1. Taxonomy (NCBI): domain Eukaryota; kingdom Metazoa; phylum Arthropoda; class Insecta; order Lepidoptera; family Hesperiidae; genus Croniades; species Croniades pieria. The sequence continues at coordinate 5,831 of DWJK01000044.1, forward strand.
TGTCTCTTTTTTATAAACTCTAGATGTTCTATTTATTATATAATAATATTTTATAAAGTCTATAATTTTGATTAAATGTTTTTGTGCCTAATTTATTCATGGTAGCAATGCATCCTGCTCCACTCTATAGCAATGTTCTACCTTAATCTAAGTTCAATGTTTATATCCCATAATAGAGGGCACCACTGTCAAACTTTTACTAACTAATAATATTTTTTTTAGCAGGTAGATTTAGATGATATAGAAATGAATGAAGAAGTCTATAGTTATACAAAGACACAAGAGGATATTATAAATACAAGTAAGTTGTTTTTAGACCTATTATCAAAAAAGCACTGTAATATAAATAATAATAATCAACCCGTTTATCTGTTCATTGTTGGAATATGGGTCTCCTGTAATATTGAAAGCGTTAAGGCCATAGTCTGCCATGCTGGCCAAGTGCGCATTGGCTGACTTGACACACACCTTAGATTTTTTTTGTAAATACTAAGGTGTGCAGATTTCCTCACGATGTTTTCCTTCACCGTTAGCAAGTGATATTTAAATTTAAAACGCACATTTGTAAAGAGATGTGTGCTATGGATTTGTACTCAGCACCCCCGGATGAGAGCCTGAATTCTTAACCACTAGGCTATCACTGCTTATAAAAATTACCAAAAGCAACTTGTTCTAGCAAGTGTTCTATTGTCGAGCCATATTCAAAGGAAAAGGTGTAAAACAATAATAACTATACAGTAGAGGCTCTCAAAACTAAGAGTTGGAGTGTTATTAAAACAAAGTAGCTCAAGTCTTTAATATGTACTTTGTATACTCACTATTCTTTTAGAAGTGTGAAGTCTGCCAACCCACACTTGGTCAGTGTGGCATATTATTACATAACCCTTTCATTCCGATAGATGGCGTGTCTAACAGTGGACTGATAAAATGCTTGACGAAAATTACTGTGACATTACATCTTTATTTTAGAATTTTGTTACTTCACTTTAAAAAAATCAAAATGACTGAAGTGTGGTTTGCTCAATGTTAGTTTATTGTTTTATTTATTGAATTTACCTAATAATTACAAAATAATGTTATTTGTTGACGCCAGAAACTCGAATTGCTTTATATATCAGATTTCTATGCTATCCATAGTTTCTTGTCTTGCAATCAGATAGTTGCAATGTATCATTGTCTTTTTTTAAATTAAACTGTTTGTTTCAGATTACTTGTTAAGATTGAGTCCTCCAATTACGAAGAATGATTTTTCATTCTCTTTATGTGGATCGGAAGGCTTATGTGATCTCTTTGATATACCTTGTTAAGTGACATATATATTAATATTAGGTGACATCAATTTTTTTTACATTTCTATGTGAACTTTAAGACACATTTTTGATCAAACATTTTTATACATTATCAATGTATATAAGTATCATTTAAATAACAATTAAGTTTCATGTAACTTATAGGTATGACTTATCAATAGTCATGAAATAAAGCAATAACTTTTTAATAATGTTTTATTTTTTAGCTACAGGTTTTGGAATAAATCTATCAAGCACTCCAAAGGATTGTTTTGGTATGGATCGTTCTTGTGGCTGATTAAGTAATTTCTTTGATTCTTTAGCCTGTTCAATAAGTTCCTGTGAAATAAGGATTTATATTACAAAAACAGTTTACATAATACACACATGGGTAAAAATTCAAAATAGGCAACTATTCACCTTTCTTGCAGCATTTTTTATTATCTTCTTTCTTACTATGCGAGATTGACCTTTGTTCTTACGTCTTGGCGCTAAATTAACCTTTTTAGGTTTCAAATACTGAAATAAAACAATTGTTATATGTAAAATATAGCTAGCTAGCTATTCATATCACTCACATTGTGTACAAAATATATCAAAAATACGATAGGATAGCATCCAGATTAAAAAATTAAGAGATTAAAATGTTCTGCATGTTTCAAAATAAAAAATTAGTGCTTTTCAGAAATAAAATTCAATACAACATCAGAAACGCAAAAAACTTATTATGATCTAAAAAAAAAGTGATCAAACGCTTGTTAGAAGTGTACAGGAAGTGGAATATTGGATTTTATACTCTGAATAACATAAGGTACTGAAAATATTGTCCTGAAGGTGCTACAGTTATTGCTCTGCTAGCACATTGTTGACGAAGATTTGAGTTAAAATTACGTAATGACAAACCAAAAGTTTTTTCCTGGCATCTAGTTTTTCTTTCACCGAAGGAACATCTACTTCAGTAATTTCAAATGGATTAAGAGTAATAAGTTCAGCAGGAATCTTCTCCAGGAGTGCTTTTACTTCTGCTTCTTTCCTTTGCTTTTTAGTTTGGAATGGATTGTTCTCCAGTGCATCAAAGTTGGGTTCACCACTTCCTGAAAATTAATACATGTAGTAAATTAATTTTTACGTAAGTCCATTATCACTACAAGGTTTCTTGCCAGACAAAAACTACACATTCCTTTTTAATGTTAGGAAAACCCAATGTCTGACCTGGGAATCAAACCCAGGACCTCACAATCAACCTGAGCTTGTAACAACTCGAACAAAGAAGTCATTAGTAATATGATATTTATAAAAACATTATATTAAAATGGCTTTACCTGGCACGATAATACTACTAAATCCACTGCTAGTACCAAGTCCTAATACATCTTCATAAGGACAGAACTTGAAGTTGTTTATAGATTTTGACATTCTATGCCTCAAATATGGTCTCGCTGCAGTTTCTGAACAGCAATTTCTGAAAAACCACACATACCTCATAAATAAAATTTTGTGAAAATCATAGTATCAGTTAATTATGTACATCTATTTGCAGTCATTTTTGACATGGTTGTAAATATGTTGACCAAACATGAGTGGGTAATATCTGATGATTTTGTGATACACAAACAAATGGGCCAACATTGAATTAGCAAATGACTCAGTATGAAAGTTTTTTAGCTAAGGAATATTCTAGATTTTAAAGAGTTGGATCCTAACTTTTATGTACTTGCTGATCTCTTCAATGTCTGGCTATGCTGTGTTTTAGAATTTGAAAATATATAAATTAGTAGAAATTAAATCATAATTGTTACAGCAAAAAAGGGTAGCATGAAAACATACTTATAAATTTCCACGACTTCCCCTAGTCCAACTGCTAGCATCTCTTTCTGGGAGAACTCCAAGTCTACTGGTGCACTCCGTAATCTGTAGTGTTGTATGGGTCCATCCAAGTTTCTTATGTCCCATATTTTCATGCTCCGGTCTACTCCTGATGTAGCCATGTACCTGAAGTAATACATCTTATATGTGTATTATAGTAACAGGGGAAAATGTTAGTTTTATAATTGCTTTATTCAAGAGATGCTTATCAGTCTCATGGATTCAAAGGTCAGCAGTTTGAGGTAAGCTACTGGTGGTATATTGTGGTGGGAGGTGGTGAGGACCTGCATGCAGTGCTGTTGATACAAAGAGTGCAAGAATAATAATTGTGTACATCAAATAAATTTATTTCATAAATTTTGCAACCATTCAGCTAATCTAAAGATAATACTAGCTGTAATGTTAGTAATCATTTAACTAAACCGTTCTTTCATTTTGTTCCTACAGAGATACATTTCTAATTTAAAGTCGAAATATACAATTTTTTCAGTTAAATCCTGTATTTACTCTAAGGATCCCAAATAAGGTAACATGACATAGAAAGTTCTGATGACAATAAAAGTGCAGCCTTAGATGGCATATAAAATGAGTTGGAAAATAGACATCAATTGGATTTTAATAAATGGTAATGTTACTTACATTCCCCTATTATCTACAGCAACTGCAGTTAAAGGAGTTTTATGGCATAATATTTTTGCTAAAGGCTTCTTCACACTTGGTGACCATATGGAGATCACACCTTTAGAGTCACCCAAACACAGTGTAGCATTAAATGGATTCTGTGCCATTACTGCACTTCTGCCCAGGTGGTTGTTATAATGGCCCACGATTTCACCCACAGATATATCCAACCAGCTCATAAAACCAAATTCATTCTGAAAACAAAAGAATGTTTGTGAATCCATAACTGAAATGAATAAAACACATTATAAGTACTGAAGTGGAAGCAGTTTCTAAATGGCAGAGTAATTATTTCACTGATATATTAATTTTTTAAAATGGATGTCACCATCTTTAAAGCAATGAGTTGGAAAATCTCATGTCTTAGCATGGTGGTTCTGCTGGAAGGCAGGGGTACCACTTCAAATAGGAGAACAACAATGAATGTATAGGTACCTACCTGCTTGATAGTGGCATTGAATTTTACATTACCACATACAGAACTTCTATAGCAACAATGACCTTCATTGAGTGTATGTATATACGGTATACCTTATAATCAATAAAAGAATTTGAATTTGAGCTACTTACCTAGCCAATTTTCCAGAAATATTTGTCTTAATTTTAACAAATTTAAATTCTAACTCATGAATTACTGATGAAAACAATAAGAAATGAGTTTGCTAGCTAGACTATGATACATTAGATAAACAAGTTAATGAGAAGCTTTTCCCCTATCACTAAGGACATACCACAGCCGCCAGCAAAAAGTGATATGGCAGAAACTCCATCCTCAATATCTTATCCATTCTCTTGATACAATGCAGTTCAGTACCAGTGTTGTCATATATATACAGCCATTCCTTCTGTGCAGCAGCTATCATGGTTTCCACATGTAACCAACTGAAATTTCATGACATATTTTATCATTAATAACAAATAATTTTGGTGTGTGTGTTATGGTGATGATTGAATCAATTGAAGCAGATTAAACCTGGGTCTTGGTAAATCTCTGTAGGTCTACTCTTCCAAATAATGTTACAGGAACTCAATTATTTTGGTATCAGTTTATTAATGTCAAAAATTGTATTTTTATTGGTAACTACACGTTAACACTAAAGACTTATTTGTATCAATATTACAATGGAATAATAAGCGTCATTATGAATACTAATTCAATAGGAATTACAGAAGAAATAAATGGATATTACCTTATATCATGAATTGATTCCATTACATTAATTTCACAATGTAGCTTCTTTGTAACCCAGTCGAATGCAGCCAAATGTCCTTTTTTGCTGCCTAGAAGCAAGTGTCTGCCGTTGCGAGAATATTTAGCTCGGTATGGTCCAAAGTCAAGTTTCAGTTCAAAAATTTTCGTAGCCGCAGTTATGTCCACATTTTCTGCTATAAACTTCTGTGATATTCCTGTTGTTTTTTTATCGTCGTCTACTTCAAGGTAGCTGTAGAAAATTACTGCGTAAAATATGACTTGTATATTATTAAAAAAATAACTAGTTCAAAACATTCAAATCAGTAATATTATATGAAATTTAGTTGGAATTATGCCTTTGATGGAGGAATTTATGTAAAGGACGATTTTATGTAAAGATTTAACTTTTCGTAATAAACAACAATTAGATACAAGGTTAAAGTTTTTAAGTGTGACTTAACAGTTCCATAAAATTTTTTTTAAATATTTAGCCTAGCAAATAGGCAGACGGGCCACCTGCTGGTAAGTGGTCACCGTTGCTTATGGATACTTGTTAATTATTTAGTTTTAGTCTAATTGTGTCTTCACAATTATTATATTACATTCTTTCCCATTTCTCAGATAAACAGTGATAACAGACATTAGGAAGATATTTGAATATGTTGTTAATGTGTGGGTCTAAATAAATTGTCTAAAATCGATTGAGAAGCATTAGCTACGGGACCCATGAGGCTATTCACAATGCCCAATGTAGGAAGGCCTGGAGAGCCCTCACGAACAAATGACTTTTGGTGGCTATGACCATCAGTCATGAGGACATGATTAAGAAGAGGAAAAAATCGATTATTTTATTGTCTGTCAGTAACTTACCCCTGATCTTCTGTCAGTAATATTTCAGCTCTCGCTGCTTGTTCTTGAGCATAATTGAAATGTTTCTCCTTTTTCTTTATCTTCACAGCATATAAAGGATGTCTTACCCCTTTACCCTCAACTCCCTCTCCTCTTGCATGGTGTTCTAACTTCTCTGGATCTAAGGGAGCTTTTCCAGGAAATTTCTTTTTTTCCTTTCTTATGTGCTTTTTCACTTTATCTTCTTTCTGTGTATGAAATGATAATAGAATTTTAATACTCTGAATGAGAAGAGTAAAGATCTTAGTCTTCTACACTATCCAAGAGGTTTTTTATCATGTTCTTGAAGGTGTGTGAAGTTTACAAACTTCACATGCCTTGTATTAATCTGAAAATTGATACTATATTTTTTTAAAGAAAGATGTTTACTAGGTTCTGAATTCCAATGTGGGAGGATGAATTCCAAACCGCCAGCTCATTGCTGCTTCATGTTTGCTAGTTTGACTGTAATAATCTAGGTAATTTTAATTAACGAGGGCCCAAAATTGAAGTCATAGTTCCGAATTATTTTTTATTGTCTGCTTTGAAATTCATTCATTAGATTGAAACTTCTCATTTTCAAGCAAATTAATTAAGTCCAGGAAATTAAATATTGTTTATATTCCTTTGATTCAGTGATTATTTTTAAATGGAATGAAAATGTATTATGTACGTTATAAATATACCACTTGTATGTGAAAACTGGTTAACAACCGCCCTTTCAGATACCAATCTTCCTAGCTGCTAGAAAGTAATCTGGAACCCAATTGTGAATTACCAGTTATTAACACAAAAGCTGTTTTGAACTATAAGACACACTTACTTTGTATGTTTTAAATTTCGACAGGTTAGGTTTTATTTTTACATTGTAGACTTCAAATTCCTCACTGGTCTTATTTTTCTTACTAGATGTGCTCTCTTGATTAAGTTCGTCTTTCGCAGCAAAATATCGTGCCTGAAATTTTTTATACGACATGAATCTATGTTTAAAAAATGCATTTTATATTCGCTAGGTTGAACGAAAGAAAATAGTGCTTAATATAGTTATATATTTTCAAATATAAATATTTACCCCTTTCTGCAGTTTCATTATTAAAAACGTAGTTAAAAACCAGGCGCGTAAAATTTATAAACACTTGCACATGTTCGGGTTAACATTCATTCTTTCTTTAAATTTGACGATAAGTGACATTACTTTTGACAATTGACGCAAATCGTAGGCTTGACTTCCCTGCTTTTTACCATTATGGCACATCCCTTAATTGCATATTGTGTCAATAAGCAACGGTTTGTCTTAGTATTAGATGCTCGAAAACGACATAATGATTAAAGTGATATATTAATGTAACTTAGTGCTCATTAATTAATTACGGTGAAGCCTTTCTAGCTCTAAGTGCATTACGATTAGTTTTTAAATGGGTGACCTTGGGTAATAACTTGATACGTAGATTAGACTGTTTGGATTAAAGAGAAATCATATTTACTGCCTCGTTGGTCGAGTGGTAGCAAGCACGACTGCCGATCGAGTGATCCTAGTTTCAAATCCCAGGTCGGGTACTATTGGGATTTTCTAATTTAGAATTTTTGAGTAGTGACTCGGAGTGTGGATCTGTGTTCGGTGTATGGCAATAGGCTCACCACGTATTCCATGGGACTTAAACGTAACTGGTGAAACGTGCGAGTGTATTACACTCCTCTGCCAATCCCTTTGAGGATGACAGGTGTGATGTTACGTTTGAAATCGTAATAAATAACTTTAGCAACTTTGTCAAACGTGGATGACAACGGGCGATTTGCGAATCTTAGACAAAATATGTCGTAAGGCGATTCTCGTATCCAGTAGTACGTTTTGTGTCGTAGTTACTACATTAAAAAAGGGATCGCAAAAAGAATATTTTGAATTACCTAGACTAATTTTAAAAGTAATAACCACCAATTGAACAGCCAAAATTTTTTTGATTTCTTGCTCAATTTTAATCAGGTATCCAGGGCGCTGTAGAGTATAATCATTATTATCAATGTAGCACTAGTAGCATAATGCTATTTAAACTTTTGTTTATGAAAAAATATGCAATCAAAGAATTTACTTAAACTGATGTAAATAATTCAAGATGTAGTGTAAAACTAATAAAAATGAGAGCAGCAGTATTTGTATTTTTTTATTTTTATTCTCTTTAACAACACATACTCAATATTTTACAGAAACGTTTATGACAATCAGAGTAGTAACATATCATTAGGTTTAGTATTTAGATGTGAATACAATAATATCAATTCGAGGTGGTTCGTGAGAAATTTTGTAGCCATATTTGATATATCTACGATTTAACAAAATAACCTGTAGTGATCATCTACAATTTTTAAAACGATAGGTAATTCATTGCACATATCGAGTACCTACAATAAGCGTACAAATAAAAATGTTCGCAAAACAACACTAACTTGAGACGATAAAGCTATCACATCTCGATAGGGTAACAATAAATTAGTATAATATAACACGTAACATAATCACAGCGAGTGAACATTGGCTAACAAATAAAATAATAGTTTAATTTATCCCTAAAATTGGTTATCAATTAATGACAGAATTATTTAACTTACTTGATCTAATGAGATCGCATTATTCTCTAATATAAATAAAAACGTCATTGCGACGCGACAACTATATATTCACAATTTTATTTACAAACTGACTAGATAGTCCTCTAAAGAGTTCATTAATTTCGTTCGTTATATTTCGTTACAATAAGTCTTAATACATCAGCGGCCGGGAGCTGCTTTGTCAGAAGCGTTTGGCACATTCCCAGAATTAGAACATAAAGGCAGAATAACATATCACCTTAATTACTATTTTAATTTTTTCAGGGTACAATGAATTTGTAATTTTACTAAGTGATCAGACCGATGGACTGACGAATTTATTATAATTAAGTATTTGTTATACCGAAACGTAGGTACAATATTTACAAATCAATAAGTTAGTTAGAGTCCTTGGGGCTAAAATAGCTTAAATACAATTGTATAAACTTTTCCTAACAATAACTTATGATATTTTAAGCATACATGAGTTTAAAATTCATTTAAGTTAATGTCCATCTTATAGATTAAGTCGATCAATTCGTCGAGTGTTATGTTAAAGTGATGTCATAAAGAAGTCACGCATCGTATACAACGGTTTACAAAATAGACATCATTACCTAAATAGAACACATAATGTTTTAAATAGTCTACGCAGGCATACACTGTACGCATTGTCCTGTCAACGTCTAGAACGATCTTTGTTATTCCGTAGTTTTTGGTATATCTTTGGTTTTAGTTCACATCGATCACTACACACAGTCACTAACACGATATTCCAATCGAGTCTTTCAGTCGGTTAGGTTATAAGCTCCGCCGGTCAAACGATATGTTCACTGTCGTTCGGCGTCGGCGGCGCTCGGCGAGCCTTATATGGGCGTAGGGAGCACCGTGAAGTCCTGAAGGGCGTTTTTCACCGTTTCGTAGATCGGACGGTTCTCGTCGGAGCAGTAGCCGTCGGGGGAGCACAGGCTCTGTAGCTTTGTTAGGTAGGAATCGAAGTTGTCGTGAGCTGGTTTGTCTCCGGGGACGGGCGGTGGTGGTGCGGTGGGGGTGCTGCTGGCGGTGGTCACGGGCGCCGTTCCGCCTCCGGGAAGTCGGACATGTTCCAGTAATGTGATGACGTTATTCCGAAGGCTCTCGTAATACCCAGTGATGTTGTTGTTGCGTTGAGATATCAGCTGAGTTTCCTGAAAGGACAAAATTTCCTTCATATATTTCACAAATTATAAATTTACTGAACAAACAGAGAACGGCGGATAAATTAGCTCATCATATTTAATTGTATCAAAAATATGACAGGCGTTGATGCTCCACTAATATAGAGTACATTAAATTTAATTTAATTTTACTTTTGAAAAAAAATTTTTTGGACCGTTCTAAAATATTTTTAACACTTAGTTCTTAACATTTGAATTGAGGTACGTATTGTGATTTTAACGATTTGGTAATAACGATAACGTAGCGAAACGTGAACATAACAAGAGGCTACTGTGTCAAATAGTATTTTAACGGTACTCACAAATGCAAATGATGAGTTAGTAGCACTCAAAGTTGGATGTTTGTAGCCATGACAGTACCATCTACGTTACCGGACAAAAATTTTCAATTACTTGTCAATTTGAATACTTGTCAATTTGAATACTTGTCAATTTGAATACTTGTCAATTTGAATACTTGTCAATTTTTTTTAAATGTTTGTGAAAATTTGAAAAATGTTTCTTTTCAGTTTGAATAATTTACCTGATTTAAACTCAGTGCTTAGGTATAAGTTTTTTATTTTTCTATTGTGGAATATTTGTGAATAATTTACCCGTTCTCCGTGGCTGAGGTGGGTCTCCATCGCGTTGATGTCCGACTTGAGACGCATCATCTGTGACTCGACGCGTGCATTTTCGCGCTGCAATTCTGTTATTTCTTGTTCAATCGTCATAAGATCCTCGCCGTTTCCAGTTTGCATGTTCATTTCCATACCTGTAAACACAAGTGTTTTAATATCATACGAACTTTATTTTAGTTTCGGATTTTTTATTTTACTGTTTAATTAAAGTTTTGAAAAAAGCCCAATTCATATCGAATTAAATTGCAAATACAAATGTTACTATAAGTTAAAAATATCTCAGAATGACTACGGATTTTACAGAACTGATTTGCAATGGACGGATTAAAATGCATATTGTAATGCCGTATTTCCTCATAGTAACAATCAGACAAACTTAGTGTTTTGTATGTTTGTAATTTGTAAACCTAACTAAGCGTGGAGTCCGTGGCATATTTATCTATTGTAGAGTTTTTGTGGGTACACAAGAAACTTACTCGAATATGGCTTAGGGTAGAGCGGAGTGATGTCATCAGGATACTTTGGCTTCTTCGGCTGCGGTGTCGGAGTGGCGGCGCCGGCTATCGGACAGCCGGAAAGCGAGCGGTGTGTGAGGAACGATCCGTTTAGATGGCCGGATCCGTCACATCCTGGGGTAGGGCAGTTGACCCCGTCGAATTTGATAGCCGAAGCAGCCGCCGCTACTGCTGCCTTATGCTGTTCCACTGTTCCGCCGCTCTCCAGCACCCTCATCTTGTTGCGATTTGCTATCGGGCACCCGGAGGCACTATGAATAAAATAGTCAATAGTTACTTTAGGAGTTAAGATAAGTAAGTAAATAATAATCGACCCATTTGTCATTCCACTGTTGGAATATGGGTTTCCTCCCACAATGAGAGGGTTAAGGCTGTAGTCTGCCACGCTGGCAAAGAGCGGGTTGGCAGATTTCACAGAACTTAGAAATTTTTGTTTTTTACAAAAACATTTAAGATATTGACTCTGATTACTTACATTTTAGACAAATAATAACGACATTGATAAAAAGTTATCGATAAATTTAAAACGCTACGTAAAATTACTGTTCGAATTTTAAAACGGAATTCCATTTGAATTTCATTCGATTCGACAATTGAATTTAAATTTCGTTTATCTAGATTAAGCAAGTGAACAGACTGAGATATATATTAAATTATAAGACCCTTCGTATTACTCTACGGTTTGTTTTTCTTGAAATTATCTAGTCTTACCTTCGATGCGACAAAAATTTCCCTGTGGCGTGTCCAGATCCATCACAGCCCGGTATAGGGCATCTAAGCAGCGTGCAAATAACCAACAAACTTACATTTTTTATATATACAACGTTGTTACTACGTACAGCAGTGGTACGCGCGCGAGGGCTTGTGTCTTGTTAAGTTATTACTTAATCATCGTCGTTGCTTAATTGCTAAGTGTTTCAAGGACCCGTAACCCCGACCGCGCTCCTTGTTCGTGAATACATGTAATTTTTCATTTGTGCGTATGATCGCACACATCAGAACTTAGATATCTATCTATTGCGTAATGGATTATGAAAATGTGAAAAATTTCAGTTCATTCTGTAATCAATTAGGTACGTATGCTATATTTCTCATGGTTAAGTTTTTTTCCTTTCTACTTCTTGTGATATCACGGTTAATAATTATATAGAATAGTTAATAAAGATAATGTATTTTTGTCTTCCTTCTTATAGTCGTCTAATAATATGCTGTAAATTTTATGACTTATTATGTAATTTAATAAAATTTATTATTAACTCTAAAAAAAGGAACAATTCTATTTAATAATTAGGTAAGTATATAAATACTTTCTATCCTAAAATGTTGTTTAAATATCTAACTTTAGTTTCAAATTTGTTTATGTAGACTGTTCATTTAAAAAATTTAACTGGTGTTTGTCATTCTTTTTTTCTTACACTAATTGTTTTTTTCCAAGTAGTCCTTGTATCTATGAAATTTTTACCTCAGAGGTTCGGAATCCTGTCCGTCCCTGGGCTTGCTTTTCGGTTTGTTCGCTCTCGGGCACCCGGACAGGGAGCGATGGGACGAGTAATTGCCGGTCACGTGGCCCGACCCATCACACCCGGGCGTCGGGCACTTCAGCTCTTGGGAGTGGGGCTGGAGCTGCGAGCGGTCGGCGCGAGGACACCCGGACAGGCTGCACATATACAAACTGCTTACAATGCCGTGGCGGGGTCATTGACGGTAGCTTACGATTATATTAAAAAAATGCCGATAACACACATTGTTGTATCATAGAGGTATCGCCAGCTCCTATCTGATATTCGTTACGAATAAAGATTAATTAGCTATGACGTTGAACGTTCCATTTTTAAATTCTATAAGCGTGTGTAAAACGTCTACGACCTAAAATTCTCTATTAAATTTTATGACAGTAACTTCGCAGGTAATTATTTTTCATTGTGATCATTATCAACAGTTTTATTATTCCACCTTTGGAAATTGGTATTCGTACATAATTAGGATTTTCAAATCCATGGTCATACTGGCCGAACTCGAATTGATTGTTTTTAGCCTTGATGAAACATATTTAAATTATTCTATGTACAATAACTAGACAATGCCGAACGATTTAAATTTGGATCATGTCTATTTCTTGATTTATGGTTTTTACAGATTATATTTTCATATTCATTTACTTTTAAATAACCAAACAACAAACCACGCAATTACCAGCCAGTACCATTTACTTAAATGGTTTTTTACGTGCATTTTACGATTTGACATTAATATCACAGAAACTGTCCATAAACGTGATTTTAAACGGCGTTACATCGCTTCAAATTGAACATTCCGTTTACAACTCAGAAAGTGTTTCTCGTCTACTCTATGTAAATACTCTATTTCTTTATGATCCAAACATTGGTAAAAATAAACTGCGCGTTGCAAGCATCTGTTGAGTTTTAAGAATACGCATTATATCATAGTGACGGGTTTACATAGAAGTGTCTAGATAACATCTATTTATAACTGGACCTACATACGTCGTACTTCAAATGCATTCTTAAGGTAAACGCACCGTATATGGTACGATCAAATATTTCTACAATACAAATAAATATACATACATATAAATATGTACCAACGTCAAATAATTCTAACGTGACTGAGGCACTTATTGGGAGAAAATTGTATTTTACACTAATTTAAAGCTACGGTAATATGCGATATACATACATATAGAACGGTTAATTCTCGTTTCTATCTATGACCATGAATTAAGAATGATTGTAAGTGTATTCTTAATAAAAAGTCGTAAGTTTGCTGAGGAATACATAAGGGAATTTATTTAGAAGAGTGTAAACTAAATACAGATAACTTAAATTAGTTATTTCCTGTCTTCTGATCAGTTAATAAATATTTCTATTAAATTATAGATACTATACTTTATACTATTTAATTATTTATTCTATACTTGTGACTGCCTCGTTGGTCGAGTGGTTGCAAGCGCGATTGTCGATCGGGAGGTCCTGCGTTCAAATCCCGGGTCGGGTACTATTGGATTTTTCTAATTTAGAATTTTCAGTAGTGACTCTGGATGTGTGCCCGGTGTGTGGCAATAGGCCTATGCCATTGCGTGACTTAAACGTAACTGGTAGAACGTGGGGGTGTATTACACTCCTCTGCCTTCCCCTTCGGGGACTACAGGCGTGATGTTACTTTTTTTTATACTTTATTCAAAAGATATACTGAGCACTCGTATTATTAAATAGTCTCCGATCGCCGCATAAAGTGGAATAACAATGTAATAAAACAGTAACAAACATAATGTTTATACCAGTTAACATATAACAAATTTTATACCTGTCCATAAATATACATTTACATGCAAATTATACACGTGATATATTTTATTCTTGCACTAAATTCTGCATAATGTTTTATACAATTATGTTCATTTATCTATCGTTTTGTAAGTCTTGTGCGCGTTTATCCTTAAAGCTCCTTTCGATTCGATGAGAATGTTCAAAGGAAAGAGCGCTGAGTTTTTTTTCATTTCCTAACAATTTGTCTTTTACACATATATCTTCAATTCATATGTAATGATATGTTGAGAGAGCTCATACAGTGCTGTGAACGAATAGTTTAAACTGACAACTATATGTACTGAAATTTCAGCAGGACCGAAGTGGGCAGAAACGTGTCATGCCTATAAGTGTGATTTAATTAATTAACAAAAAGTTAGTACAGAGTGGAAAAGAAATTTATTCGTTCTCTATTTAATTTCTCCTACAGTAATCGAAAAAATTATGGTAGAGTTCACACATGAGTAAACAATAACCTAACGTGAATAATCTTGTACCTTAAGTAGGTAACGGAGGAGAGCAATGCCCTATTAAATATATATTATATTATGATTACATATGTATTGAATTAACTCACGTAAACTTTTCGGAATGGCCCCAATTACATGATATAAAAGGGTGACTGCAATCGTTTCTAAATTTGTGCTCTTAGTATTTATTAATAATAAATAATTGTAATTTAATTCATCAAAAAATGAATAATAAACACTATTTAATATATAATTTATAGTTTTAACATATAATTGAATATTAAATAGTTTTAATTTAATTTTAACGTTGTTCCGTCAACTGACGCACGTCAACCACCTCGTCAACAGTTCGATCGGTTCCACATCAGCGTTCCATCATGCGGTTAGTTCTGCTCAAACCTTGTGGTACGCCGCCAATTGAGCTCTGCGGATATGCGCAAATTGTTGCCCAGATTAGGGCCTATCCACACTATCATCCACCGAATCCAATCCAACATTACACATTCCTGTCTTCAAATTTAATATGGTCTTCGTTTTAACAGCAATAATTGATTTCCCATTGGTATCTTGTGTTAGAAATATTTTCGGCTCCAGTTTATCATAGTTTATGACTGATATTTCCATGTTCACTTATAAAACTTTCCCATGATTATTTTAATCATTTTATAAGATGTCCATTTAAGGCTGAAGACGCTATTTAATAGGATTTTATCCGATCGGGGCGATATAGAAATACCGGATACGATAGCTTCTGTTTATGTAACAGTTTAAATGTAGGTGATGATAGACGACAGTGCGAGGTAACCCTCACTGGTATCCCACGCGTTGGTTTAATGAAATTTTAATTCTTTTCTTTATTTATATATTGCAACGACTGTGCGAATATTCGTGCTGCCCCCAGTAGCTATTAAAGCGATGGTCTATTGCCTAGTCAGTCAGTAATTACATAGCTCTAATATTTATAATACGCTTTAAAAAAAAAATTATATAGTTCATATTTTGGCATAATCAGTAATGTAATTAAAACAGATAAAAAACAATAATGAAAAATTTTGTTATCACAAAATTGTATGTACGTGCAAACTCGTTTCGTCTAAAAACAACATGAATACTAATAATATTACTCGTGACGACCATTATACTTGCATTAATATTTGTTCAATGATAAACAAATGGGAAAATATATATTATTTCCAACAGAATTAAATTGTGATTCAAAAAATGTTATGAATTTTATATTCGTATCCATTAGTAAATAAAACACTATGTTAGTAAGGCATTGGGAACAGCCCGAACATTCAAACAATGAATGCACTCTTAAAATGTTCGCGCGAACATTTCCGCTTGCCTGCGGTGAGACGCGTAGTTGCCAGAAACGTGGCCGGAGCCGTCGCACGACCGGACCGGGCACTGGATGAGCTCCCTCGACTCCCGTATCCGGTAACTCAGTTTACCGTAAAAGTCCTCCCGATGGTAGCTATCGTAAATAAATACACACAATCATAACAGGCCTCTTGTATTATCTAATTTATCAAAACTATCGAATAGCCCACGGTTCAACGATATAGGCCTACGTGCATCGTTCTGCATAAGCTTAACTATTAATAGTTCTAGAGGCAACAATCAACGCCTACACGTGGTGAGAGTCTAGTAACACAAATCTTATTTCATAATAAACGTCAACATGTCATTAACCTGAAGCGTTTGTTCCATATTTAATTATTGAAGCGTAAACCAAATACCTCTATAAATACGCGATGTTTATCTGTGCCAAACGTGCTATATGTAAACAAATTCACTATTAAACACTAGTCAGTAATGTTTGTATATAGAATAAAAATAAAAATAATAAAATTACTTATATACGTATTTGTGGTAACGATCTATTTTAATTAAAGATCACGTATCTCACCTGTTTCGTCTCATAGTAATGTCTCGGCAGCACGTTTCGGAATATATCTTATCTTTTTTTTTATCTATCGTGTTCCCGCGCGTACAAGCGCGCCTGCGCGGGCGCCGGTATATTTAGACTGATTCGCCGAGCCGACTGTGACTTTGCTCTGCTCTACGTTCGAAATATCACACCGCGGAACAGTTTGTGTCATTGTGTCTGTCAGTAGCATTTTCTATATCGCTTACTTACTTCATTCAATGTAATTCAACACTAATTAGCGTGATTAACAACTCCATGATAAGTAATTATAAGTTTCAAGTGCTGTCTAATTGATGTGCGTCTCGTTTTGTGGTTTAATTTAAGGTGGTTACATTTGAATAGTGACATGTTAAGTTAAAATATGTTATCCCTCGTTCATATCTCAGGCATTGGATATTTCTCAAGCAAATATATGCACTTTCCTTGTTAATAATTTCGCTTCAAATGCTGTGTCGTGATAGCGTACGTGGGAATGAACTATTTCATGTGACGCAACGTAGAGAGTGAATCAAAAGAATAATTGTGACTTGGTTCTCAGCCGTAGAATGACCTTCTTCTCTTTTCCTATTGTATTTCCTTGATTGTTTTTGTTTCGTATTGTCTTTTTGTTAACGAAGTACTTATTGAAATGTGTAGAGAAAAAAGCGTTACGTGAATCAGTTTCACCTTTTTCTAATGTCATTTTTTATACGTAGATATTTTTTTTAAAGGTAAAATTTGAAATGCGAGATTTTATTAAAAATTCGAAGCACAGGATTACAGAATTTAATTTCCGTAAGTCATTTAAGATAACTGGTTAAAAGCAATATTTGTCTTATCGCGTGCTTTAATGTTGCAACATAGACAATTCTAGCAGGTATAATACCAAAACTATTTATGGTAGCAATGTAATCATTTTTAACGGCTATCATGCCTCAGTATTTTCATTAGTGCTTCTATAATATTCACCTGCTGTCTTTGGGTTTGTCGTGCGGTGCGTGCGGCGGCGGCATGTAGCAGGGCGGGGAGTAGGGCGGCGCGTGCGGCGGGTAGGCAGGCGGCGGCGGATATGCGCCGCATTGGTACTGGTAGCCGCCGTAGCCGGCCGCGGCTGCAGCTGCAGCGTAGTCTGGCTGCCCCAGCCCGTACCCAGCTACAGGATGAGGGCTCATGCCGCCGTATCCTTGTTTGCAGAGCAACGAAATGTTAATATACCTACTTAAAATCATCTGACTGTTGCAACTCCAGATTCATTTAGAATTACTAATTGTGGGATAGAACGATAAGTCAATAGATTTTTTATTTTGATGAAAACAAAACAACTTTACAGAGAGACAAGCGCACTTGTACAAACTTTAAATAGAACAATACCCACATAGAACGCAGCTTCACGCAGCGCCTGCCCTTCAGGATTAGCAACATTACTCTAGAGCGTGTGTTGCGGCGAACTCGCGAGAGGGGAGTCATTATGAGGTCGCGTTTTAATTTGTACCACGTGTTATACGGTTTTACGGCGTTCTACGTATTTATATCTATCTCTTGGTTTGTATATGAACACGTAACTCTTTTAATGTGTAAGGTTTGTTTACGTTGTGCACGATTGGCTTTGACAAATAATTTATAGCAACAAAATCTTCAAAATATTTTTATCATTACGATAAATTTCATTACAAATGTACCTGCAGCGTCTCGATGGTATGCTTCTAGGTATGGATGGCTGCCACCGCTGTCTGGTGTTGATTCCCGACTGTATGACACAGCACCAGGAAAGGTTCGACTGTTGACAAAAATAGACAATTTTGTATAAAAATTTTCCAGGTACTTGTTAGACCGAGTATATCAGTGTTTCAACTATTTATCACAACTAGGACAGTTACTTTCATACTTTTAACACACAATATAACAACAATTTTTATAACGCCGTGGAGCTGAAAAGTTTCGCTGTGGTAGTGCCGAATTAGGATATAGGAGAGTGGAACTAGCCTATCTGACAAATGCCTCACCTATGTGGTAAACGGGACACACTAAGGTCGAGGGTTTGGCCCTGCGGGCTCGGCACCTGTGGGCTGGCGGTGAGCTGCGGCGAGGCGCCCGGCGGCGGGCTGCCGCGCGCGCCCCCGGTGCCGCCCCCGGCGCTTGTGTACACCGGCGACGCGTATGGACCCTGTTGTAAAAACGGCCGGTTATTTAACTGTAGACATGACACACAACGTTCGTATTTCAATTTTGCCGATTGCTTCCATAAACGAGTTTCGTTCGATTGCGATTGTTTGATTTTTCACGCGACTCCAAAACGAATCCGTTTCACACAGCACGAATTATTCGTTTGGGATTGTTAATATTTTTTTAAATATCGAGTTGTTTTCAGAACAACAACCTGAGCGTATAGAGTAGGACGAACGCGAGGAGAAACTCGGCCATGCAAACAATCCCTTACTCGACTCGATAGTGTACCTCACCTGTGGACTACCACTAGTCGACGAGAGATCTACGGCTGGCCGAGGATCACGCGGATCTCTTGGCGTGGGACTGCGCGGTCTCTGCGCTTGTGCCGCGGCGATCTTCACCGATAGGTTGATAGCCGAGAAACCGGGCGGGACACCGGGACCCATTCCAGTGACGCCGGTCACGCCACCTACTCCGCTAGCCGTTTCGTAGTGGTACATCGGTCTGGACGGAATTATATGAACGTTGGAGATCACAAGCGTTCGTATAGTGATTCTATAATCTAATTAGCAGTGTTGTGTTGTCGGGAGTTGGAACGCAACGGAAGTAAAATGAAACTTTTAGGTGGGACGTCTCGTTTACCACATCAGTTTAGGCATTGTTTCTAAATAGATCTCGCACAACGTATTACTACCTGTTACGTACCTAGGATAGATGGGTCCGGTGTTGTTTTCCTGCTCGGACTGGTCGGTTTTCATCGGTGTGGGTAGGTGCGGGTCATGGTACCGCTCCTCGTCCCAACCGTACGGCCTTTGAGGGCACTGTGCGGGGTCGTATCGTTCGAAGGCGGTAGCGCCCTCGTAGCACCTCGCCTCGTAACCGTACCGTGTCTCGTTCATTTGACTACGAGAGAAGTTTTACTTTTCTAAATACTACACATACATATGTGTTTTTAGACGATCAGGTATCTAAGATATTTGTTATCTATACAATAAAAACCTACGCAAATATTTCAAATGTATGTGTTGTAGATTTGATTGGCTTGTCATTTTAAATGTAGTGAAGAATTTTATCTGCTTTGAGTGGTTGGTTCTAAGTATTTTCTTTGCATAGAAAGCATGCCCATTACCTGTAGGAGCGCACGTGGTCGTCGGGCGGGCGCTCGTACGGAGAGCGCTGGTCGGGCGGCGCGCCGTAGCCGGCGTGGCGCGTCTCCATCCCGGCGGGGGAGTCGCGCTCGGGCTCGGCGGCCTCGCGCTTGGGCACCAACAGCTCGGGCGCTTCGCGCTTCACGGCAGGACTGGGCGGCGACGCCGCTTGCTCGAGCTCCCGCTCGGTTTCGCGTTCGCGCTCTCGCTCTCGCTCGCGTTCGCGGTCACGGTCGGGTGCGCGAACGGTGCTTTGGGCCTCACCTGGTATGCTTACCGTCACTGGATGTGGTATTGGCACTGCAAGCGATACTTTAGTTGCGATTATTTCATTTAACTTTTCATTGTATTTATAATGAATAAAAAAAATTTTATACACGGCCGTAAACATAATAAGTAGGAGGGGCTCGCCTGAGGGTTTGCCAGGCTTGGATAAATAAATAATTTGGGTATATAATAAATTGGATAAATAATTCGATCGAATCTATTAATGGCATCAAGAAATCGATATAGTTTTCAATAAGCATGTTTCCACTATTGAGTTATCAAACAGCCAAACGCAGCGTCTTCGAAGACATACTGCCTTTGAGACTAGAGGTTAGTTATGGAAAATATTAAGGAAATTGTTGAAAAAATTAACGTTGTAGTAAAACAAAACTTATAGAGCTGCATAATACTTTATTTGACAGAAATATTGAAGTTACTCAAAGACAAAGTTCACTTTGAACAAATCAAGTACGGCACTTGTGTTACCAATTTATTTGTAACCTATAATAATTATATCATCACGCCAGGTTTCTTACAGGGTAGGCCAAGAGAACCGGATGAAAAATATTTCAATCCTTACAGACTTAGCTAAGTATAACCTACTTATGTATAGTATGTTACTTAGGCCTCGGCCTTGGGTTTAGATTTTGTCGGAATGCTATGTACATCTATTGTGAAACTTATAAAGCGGCTTACACACCCGCGGGTCTAGGTCTCTGCGCGCGGGCGGCGGCTTTCCTCGCGGCGGCCGTGGGGCAGCCCGACAGCGAGCGGTGCGTGCTGCGGTTCGAGCTGACGTGGCCGCGACCGTTGCACCCTGGCGTGGGGCACTTCAAGATCGTCTCGTGCAACGCCAAAACTAATAATAATAATAACAATCCTTATTCATTTATTATTTGTTACATACAGTGCTCATGTACGATCTACGATTGGAGAAACGAACTCTATGTAGAGTCCCTTGCTTTTTATTGAGTTTGATTGTTCGTAGTACAGCAAATTATAAAGATTTCAAATGAAACTGCATGTAGACTCGATTTAGATTTGATTGTTTATGATTGGATAGTGTACGGTGAGGAATAAAGTTAGCAATAAATGAAGTTAATGTAGTCGATTCAGTTGTACTATGTTTAGTATCTCTGTGATGTAACGTAACATCACGCCTGTAGTACCCGAAGAGGTAGGCTGTGGAGTGTAGTATACTCCTAGGTTTCATCAGTTAAATATAACGTAAGATTGATGTGGGTTAGATATTTGTTTTTGTGCCATTGGAGAGCCCTATGTCCAGCAGTGGACGGGAGTAGGCTGATGATGATGATGAGATATTTGTTGAATTAACAAAAAAGTTTTCAACGGTATATCCATGTAAATCAGGTACTCGTAGGATTCTGTGAGTAAATAGTTATATTCAATAGTATGTTTAATTAAAGGTAGAGTTCACAGAAATATTTGATGTATTAGATATTGTTTTGAGAATAATTTATTGACAACGATCTTTCATTGTAATTTAATTAAAAGAGAGAAAACAAATGTACATTAATATATGTTTTTAACAATTTGTATATGAAACTAATAGTACCAGCAACCTATAACACGAACTCTACTTATATATTTGTAACGGAAGCAGCGTAAAGAAATTTTTTTTCAAATTACAATGTTTTTTTTATCTATGAATGCGTAATACGAAAACAAAATAAAAATACTGAAATAGTGCGTCTCATTTCAATGGCTGGAAACGTGCAATTACATCGTAGGTAAAAAAATAATAAAACTCTACGAAATGCTAAAATAGTTCGTACGAAACTACAATGTAATATTTACTGAAACTGAAAAAACCAAATATCTATAAGAACCAGCTACTGTTTTACTTACTCTCCGGTGTGACTTTATCCTTTCTTGGGCATCCTGACAGACTGATGAAACAAATGATAAACACAAGTTGAAATATTGAGCTTGGTTTACGCTATGTTGAGCTTGGTATACTCTATATTGAGCTTGGTATAAGTATCTATATAATCGCAAGAACTTTGTAACGTATTATGACGTTGGAAGTCAATGGTATTTGGAATAACAAGGTTAAGTCAAGTTTTACTAATATTTTCACTACGAGGATTATTCGTATTTGTGGTTATATTTGAGATTGGCGTCTCAACGCAACTGGAACGCATGGTAATCATCAGATCGACTTACCTCCTGTGGTGCGTGTAAAGCCCGGTGACGTGGCCCTGCCCATTGCAACCGGGAGTTGGACACTTGTTGCCCTCTGCGAACAAATCGACCGGTGCACAAATTAGTATACTCTTAATCATCAGGCGGGGGCGTGCAGGCGCGATCGATACGGGCGGGCGTGCCGCGGGGCGTACCTGCGCAGCGCCGCCCACCCGGGGGCCCCACCTCCCGGCAACTCCAAAGAAAAAATAAAGAACGTCGGGCGGCTGCGCGAACGGACTGACAATTTTTCTTTCAGTAGGAACGGGCGGTGCGGGCGCCCCGCCCACAGCCTGCCCTGACCCGTTTTTATTGCGCGTCGCCGTGACGCAAACAGAGCTGTCGGCCAACAATACGAGGAAAGCCTTTAGGTACCTCACGTATCTTATACACGACATTTACGTAGGTGGAGCCTCGCCATACATTAACTGTTCAACAGAGAAGTCATACGGGACTTTTTTCGAACGAGAAATGATTCGTTGCCAGATCGCATTACTTTGCAGGACAAGTAAGATTGGTGTCGAATAAAAAACCGAATGTGTCGTAGCTCGATTACAATATGCTCGTGAAATCACGAATTCATAAGCTGTTCGGAATAAACTCTATAATATGCACCGTATCTCTTACACATACAGCATATGTAAGTACTTATACGTAGTTTACATGGAATACATTGTAAATGGAAACGTCAACTTGAACTCGTAGCACGGGGTTCACTAAAGGATGTAGCGCAACGACCTTGAAACAAACTTGAGTTAGTTCGTAGCCGGGAGTTCTGTGTTACAGCGACGTCGTTAAGAAAGTTTGGCAATGGTTGTCGGCGGAGTGCGGTACCTCTGGAGACCGGCGGCGAGAGCGCGGTGAGCGGGCGCGAGTCGCGCGCGGGCTGCGCGGTGGGCACGGCACGCGCCTCCTGCAGCGCCGTGGCCGCGCGCGATCCCACGCCCGCCGGCTGCAGCACCGTGTACTGCTTCGACGCCTTCATCGAGTTCTTCTCGTGGTCGTTAGAATATCCACCGAATGGTTCGATGGGAATCGTTACGCCGTGGATCTTATGCTTCACTTCTGCAGGTGGCTTAAATGCGGATTGCGTTGAGTAGGGCAGCGAAGCTGTTGCAGCTTTGTATGCGTTGTACAATGTTTGTTTGTTAACAGACATTATTTCACTCTTCAGTCTGTCCTTCGAGTCTCTTTCGTCGTCCAGTCGGTCAGAAATGTCGATTTCCAACTCGTTCGATGAATCCATGTCGTCAAAGTTAGGGCCTTCGTAATTATCAGAGTATTTGTTGTGGTCATACTCATCACTACTCTTCTCTCTTTCTGATCTTTGAGACGAATTGCTTACTTTCTCTATTTCGATCGTACCAATTATATTATCTTGGTTATGGTTACGCATGGAGAAGCTTTTTTGTGATGCATCTGCACTGTCTGATGATTGGGAGGGTGAGGACGGTAGCATTTTATCCGAACGTTTGTCGTGGAACAGATTCTCAAAATCGTTAGCATCGTCGTTTTCAGAACTGTGAGCGGAAGACGGATCACGAGTCCAATTGCCTGAAAAATTTTTCAGGGCTGCCTGTGTTTCTAAAATAAGTGATTCGTCAATATCATCATTTTGACGTACGAATTGAGGTAGTTGGGAGACGAAAGCGCGTCTGTGTGATTCTATTTCTTCTCGCCGTTCTTCCTCCAATAATCTTCGTCGCCTTTTGTTTGCTAAGTCCTCCTCCATGGAACTAGGTTCGAGTGGTCTCCTATCAGCGACTCTAAATGTCTCTACATCTACACCGAACTCGAGTCTTCGTTTGTTGATCTGTCCAAGCGAATTGTGTGTATTCAGAGGCGAAGACCTGCAACAAACATTGTAATGACAGACATGGTGTTTACGCGGGTATTATTGTATGGACATCGATACAGATTATATTAAAATTTGTACTTGCGATTCGATTTTCCATCCACAATCAAAATATTTTTACGCGGAAATGATTCTCGGCGTTCTCAGTCGATGTCATCACAAGTATTAACATTCGGTATTTTTATTTTAGAGCACAAAAATCGTTCCCACGTAAAAACCATTTCACTCAAGAGCTTTCAGACCAACTATAATTTTCGAGGGGATTGTTTTTATTTGGTATCAAAAATAAAACTTAGGTTTTATTTGTTGTTCAGATAATAGTTTTGTATCGCAATGTTACTGGAGTACCGGCTCACGTACTTCATATATCTGTTAAAAAATTATCATATTGGCATATCCGAAATCTACTTGCAAAGAAAAATAACATCACCACACATTTTCTAATTATTTACTCGAAAATTGTATGCTTCATCGATTGTTTTCCCACGAAACGTCTAAAACTTTTCTACAAACTTTTTTTTGACGTCATGTCTTCGATATGTCAAAAATTGTCAGCAGTGTTATTGATGAGATTTTTTTTTATTTTTTGATATGGTTTTATATAACTTTTAGAAAGTACTGATAACGGCCGTACAGTTTAAATGTTGAAGTTTTTTACATATTTTCAAAGAATTCCTCTTTTTCTACTTTTTGTAGTTGCTTTTGTGTTGCCGTGATAATTTTATCTGTATATATTTCTATCTTTATGAGGCGTATAATTTTTTATGTATTATCGCTAGTTAATTTCCATGTTCGTAATGCTTTCAATTTTCATTCATATACTTATATAAAATACACCCAAATATTTTTCATTTATTGTTTTAAAAACTGACAAAAGTCAGCAAAAAAATTATTTCATAAGGAATTTCATTTATTTTTATGATTGGTGCCTTATGGCATTGTCTGCAAAACTTAGACATTACTCTACCAAATAATAGTTATAGATAATTGATCATCTACATTCTCCAAAAGTTGTGCAATATGCGCTCTACTTCAGATCCCAATCGATGGTCCTTGACGGAGGTACGACCCTACAACCCAACGGAAGACCGAAATACCGATAGTACGCAGCAAACATTTAGGTACGTGACTCCCCTTAGTCGCTACGGACGTTAAACGAGATTACGCAAAACGTGTACCGTTTTCGAATCGCAGGAACGGGTTGGGACGCGAGAATCTGCGTTCGGGAGAACGTTCGGTCGTGTGTTGTTGGCGGAGGGTAATTAGATAAACCCTGAGGGTTGGTGCTTAACCGGTTTAAACTAGTGCAAGGCGGACCTTTATCAGCGGGTGGCGAGTGGCGGGTTATCTGGGGCCGCGTTAATTGTAATGCTGGGAGATTAGGACGATATGAGCACATCCTCGCGATATTGCTAGAATGCCAGGATTAAGAGAAGACGGTGAGAGGGTTTTGTCGTCTCAGCTATTGTGTATTGGCATCTAAAATGCTCGTTAGTACCATATTCGTAGGTTGTTAGGATATACAGCCGATGTATAAAGATCTAATACGTTTAAACGAGCAATTCTTGTATACTTAAATACATATGTACATATAATCGGAATCTCGGAAACGACTGCTACGATTTTCATGAAATTTAGTATTCAGGGGGTTTCGGGGGCGATAAAACGATCTAGTTAGGTTTCATTTTTAAAAAAATGCGTTTTATCCGTTTTCATTTTTATACTTTTTCAGGCAATGAAAAACTTTACTGCTTTACGGACACAGCAACATTAAATCTACATCAATAGATGGCGTTGTTAAACTACACTCATTGTAAGCCAATGAGTGTTTGGTTTGAGGGTAGACCAAGAAAATCGATTGTTAACTTATATTATTGATAAAATATGTCTTTTTAAATCATGTGTTCACCTAAATATGCCTAAAATATCTTTAGCATTAAGGTAGCATTTAGGTTATTTATATTATTTCCTTAGATAATTAGATTATTTCGTAAAAATTAAACCATATTTTTTTTTTAAATAAAAATCATTGTCAATGTCTTTTAGGACTTCTATGGTATAGAGAAGCGCTAATACTTTTTATATAGTTACGGATTGTAAGGTCAAGCATTGGCGTATGTGGTCAACTCTTGGTTGTCTGACCGCTAGTGCCTAATTTCTACTAGCGTTGCGACTTTTCAACAACGGCGAAAGGATAACAACCGTTATCCTTTCGCCGAGGCTTTGAAGATGGTTTGAAAACATCTGACAAATGGTCACTAGTTTTTATCTACGCTAGTTTGCAGTCGAGCAGAAAAATGGAGTATGCTCCGCGCCTTTTGTAGTTGTGAGAGTATATATATTCAATAGCGGTACGTAAAAAGGGTTGCGGCCAAATATTATCACGAGGTATGAAGGAAAATTTTCGCCGTAATTTTACTGCACAATCACGTTATGCATAAGCGTTCCATAATTTAGTTATAATTCCTTGTAACGGCTATAATACTTTAGAAAATGAAAGGTAAGCCGTGGGCCTTGAGACCCTTTCGCCCTACGGCAATAACAAACACGCGTCGGCCTCCCGCGGGCCCAAGATTCGTCTCAGAAATTCAAATTGCACCTTAGAATTCTTAATTATTGAAATCATAAATCAAAACGCGCCGTCTGGGCGAGCGGCCATAAAATTGGAGGGAGGCGAGCGCGAGAAAATTCGAATGTGGTAGGATTAAGACATTATCACTTTTCTTTCGAGAAGTCGCGCCCTCCTTGGCTCGGCTCGGCTGTAAATCAGACACTAAATCCGCTGGATTAGATTCATAGAGTTGCCTCAGCCTGAGGATCGCGCGGCGGCGATAATGGCGTCGTGTGCTCGCGTGATTTTGCTTTTAAATCGACTCCCGCGCGAAGATAAATACTCTCCCAATTTAGCCTCATCCTCCAATTGAGTTCCCCGTTTAACCGGCTTTAGTTGATCCTTGATTTGGTTTATAGCGAATAACATCTGACGCTGCCCGATAACATTGGACAGCTTTTATAAAATACATGAAACTTTAAGCTGCCAAGGGATTATTACGCTTATTCCGAATTACCACGAGTTGTAAGTTTGATGCTCGCTATAAGTATGTTTATAAAAGCTATATTTCACTGCTCTATAAAAATTTTTTGGGATGTCTAAGTAATGTCAAAACCGGTCAAATTGAATTGTACTTGTATTCTCATATATGGCCGTCTCTTGATGGAACTCTCTCCCCTTTCAATCAGACAGGCTGAGACTCTGAGTGCTTTCAAAAGACACGTTAAAGATTTTTATTTGTCTCAGTAATTCGCCAC
>DWJK01000045.1:0-33296 GCA_018248815.1 Croniades pieria auraria
GTATACCGTAACGAACTTACATAGTAGTCTGGAGCAGACTAAGCCAAAATATTATTATAATTAAAATTTTTGAGTGTATATATGTACATAAATATATACAAAAAGTTTAACCTTAAATTATAAAGTACATACAAATGAAGCTAGCATGGCACGGCTCTGCTGGAACATACTCCACTACGTTGCACCAGTGCGGGTTTCTGCAGATACGGAATAGTACTCAATCCATATCGCCGTATATGGTTTATAAACCGCTTTGTAGGTCTTCGACGAAGCTTAACGTAGCAATAGCAACCTAACAATCAAGAACGATCGATCCATGGGTCCTCCAAAGCTCAGAAGCGCTCATAATAATTTGCCACTAATAGTCACCCATCCAAAAGTCGACCACGCCCCACGTTGCTTAAAATAACAAATTGCTTCCGACTTGCAACCGCATCAGAGCCACGAGCGTTTCAGAATGATTGCTTAACTATACATAAGCATTTACGATCACTAGTCATCCAATAATTGACTATGCGATACTTAAATGTACTTTTTATACATTATCTGTGGTCATTAGAACCCATAGATTGGGTCATCATACATTTTAAGTATGGGACTAAAAGAGGACTTATTTCATCGAGATTGGTAAGGTGTAGTCTCCCTCGGCACCTACATCCTTCATCATCATCAGCCTGCATCCAACAACAGTTTATTTATATATCTATTTTCTATTGTAGTACATCTTAATAACACATTTATTGACAGTCAGTTTGCTAAATATAATGACACATATATTTAGAATCAAACTGTTGTCTGTTTAAGTATATTGGAATAACACATTGAACTTATAACACGTCTTGCATAATTCCAGCACAACGCTGTAACTTTGACAAACGAGGTACTAAAACTCAGTCGAGCTGAGACGTGAACGGTTTGATGCTTACCAGCTGTGACGTGGTAAATCGTTTTAAGTGGTTTTATATGACCTTTGAGCTATTTCGTCGTTAGTCCAGCAATAGAAGAATGTTAATTGTTACATTTTTAGCACATGACATATTTCGTTGTCCAACTCCATCGCACACGTACATAAATATGTTTCAACCTGTAACATGTTTAAACTGAAGGCAGGTTAGCAATGTTTTATTATTATTATTTA
This sequence comes from Croniades pieria auraria, assembly GCA_018248815.1. Lineage (NCBI taxonomy): Eukaryota > Metazoa > Arthropoda > Insecta > Lepidoptera > Hesperiidae > Croniades > Croniades pieria. The sequence goes on from DWJK01000045.1 coordinate 1,139, forward strand.
ATTTTTTAAAGATATTCTTTAGTCATATACAATAATCTACGATAGGTGGAGAACCTATTACTGTAGTGATTCTCAAACCGGAAAGTGTTTACGCGCATTTACTACATAACATAATGAGATGTAGTCATCGAATAAGATGTTGATAATGTAATCGATATCCAGGTGTATACAAAAAGTTTTCTGCTTTCTACGTAATGCATCATCATCATTAGTACACATGTTGCAACCACTGCAATCGTCGAACCGGTAAACGGTGAAGTAGTCGTGTTCTGGAGTGGAGATCATTCCCTGGCAAACGTAGCGTAGACACCGTCAAACTAGGTGGAGTGACGATATAAGCAAAGTTCCTGTCAGTAGTTGGACGCCAAAAGCTGAAGTTCGAGCTCAAAATCGATTGGAAATCAAAGGATGTGAATCACTCTAAAGGACAACGACTAGGCTTATTTGGTATGCGCTTCTTGGAAGTGCGGAAATGCCTTTGAAAACTGAACCTCAGCGGTCAGACGTGCATAAGTTCACCGCGCTTAGTGTTATTCAAAACAAACAAACAACACCCCTTTTTTTGAAGAAAATTTTTGTCTGTCTACGGAGCCAGCAAAACCATGTTGAATATCGTCAGCATTCCTCTCCTAGGTGTAATACTCGCTCTTAGCTTATATAACGATTTCATCAAGTATCATACAATAAGGTGACTATTATAAAACGTTTCGCTATTATTTGGAATGGTCCTGTACCGGATGTTTTTGGAACAAATGTTGGAAAGTCGCTAAACAAGTCCAATTCGCTTCGGATTTTATTGTACATTTGCATAATTCTATTGTCTAATACCACCTTATTAGGATTTATTTATTAGATACATTCGACCTAATCTAGAACCGTAGAATTTTACGACTGACAGTATTTTAGTTAGATCATAAAGTTTTCATTGAGATATTTACAGAAATGTTATATGCTTTGCTTTCGTTTCAATATTTTTATGTTTCAAGCGAATGAACACAAAAAAAAATTCTTAGCATCTGATGTTTCATTTTATGTATTCATCGAGCTATAAAAATTCAAAGCGCGAAAATACATATAAAGATAATTATTACCGTTTAATATCCAGAGGAAAGTTCCGGGATAAGCCCGGTAATTATGCGTATGACTTTGCATAAAGTCCTCTTTTAAACCGGAGGCATATTGACCTCCCCGTTGTAGCTGTAAACAAAAGTTTATGAATAACAGCGATATCCGAAGCTAATCAATGCAGTATTTCACTTGCTTTTGGACTCGAAATATGATCGTACATTTCTAATGTATTTGATACATTTCCTATGCAAACAAAAGCTTATAAATAAATTGTTGTAATTTTAATAATAATGATGACATTGCAGAAATGTTTCAATAATGCCTCAATATTTGACTGGCTAGTTGGTCGAGTGGTCGCAAGCGCGACTGCCGAACGGGAGGTCCTGGGTTCAAATCCCGGATCGGGTACTATGTGAACTTTCTAATTTAGAATTTCTAATAGTGGCTCGGAGTCTGGATCAATGCCCGGTGTATGACAACAGACTCACCACCTATTCCATGGTACTTAAACGTAACGTGGAGGTGTACTATACTCCTCCGCCTACCTCTTCGAGGACTAAAGGCGTGATGTTACGTTTCAATAATGCGGTTTTTATGTTAAATTATCCACATAAATATGTTAACAAGAAGGGATTTGAGAACTTAACTGCGTGTTTGTATCTATGCATGTTCTGGTCACCAAAGCAGAAGTTCTGCGTAGATTGGACGGCCATGTGCGTTTAACCAAATATTATTATTATAGATGCTGATTGGAAGCAACCAACGCGGTCTGTTCTTGGATACAATCGCCAGTGAACAATATTTACCTTAAATTATTATCCCTGATAAAAGCCTTAGACTTGATTAGCTGACAGACCCATACTATTTTTCAATTACAAGCAGAAGTAAAATAAACAAAAATGGAAACGTAACATCATGCCTGTGATCCCCGCAGAGCTCGGCAGGAGAATGTACAAGTACGGACACGTTTCACCACGTTTACGTTTTTACGTCCCATTAATGACTAGGTGGTGAGCCTGGCACCATGCACCTTGCACAAATCCAGACTCCGAGCCACTACTAGAAATTTCTATGTTGAATAATCCAACAGTTCTGGCCCGGAGATCGAACCTAGGGTCTCTCTATCCGTAGTCACTTGACACGTTACTGCTTAGCAGCGAACAGTTATACAGCAAATGTACGTATGCTTAAACGTGAAAACGTGAGTATATTAATTTAACACATTCCTTTGTTTTACGACGTGTTGTCCTGCCGTCCAACAGCAACGTTGCTCGCTCATAATTTCCTAATGAAAATTTTAATTGGCCGTAACTTTTAAGATGCCGTGTCCGGTGCCCGGTGAGAAATTAAAAATGAGTCTCGGATACCGTTTAGTAGTTAAATTTTAATAGCTACAAAATACGCCCAGTGACGCCAACGCACCAAAAAGTAAACAAAACTATCTTGTAATATTAAAACCTCCCAAGACGAATATTGCTGTTGTTCACACTTGACGACATGTCGCCAGTCGTTATGTTAAGACGACGTTTTCCTTCAAATTTCAATAGGAGTTTAAGGTGCTTATACTTTTACAGTCGTATACTTTAAATTATTACGTATCCGAAATAAAGGTAATGTACTTTCGTCTTGTATTAATAATAGTCGAAATAATTGGAGCCTTGAAACCTCAACCAACATTTTTTTGTTATTCTTTAATGATTTTATACATTCCTACCAAACATAAACGCCAGCTAAGATTAAGTGGTTTACGGCAATACTCGGACTCGAATTTTGTATTCGATCTTAAAGAGAGCTAAGAGTCCTACGCGGGGACCATTTCCAGTAGTCTTCCTAACGCATAAGTCTCTGACATAATATGCGCCCTTCTAAATTATTTTTTTAGAATCTAACCCGTTCTATAGGTTTATACTATAACCAAACTGCATGTAGATATGCATAATGTGTCTAAAATCAGTCCTAATTAAATATTATAGTTAAATTTGATTTTTAAGAAAAATAAAAACTTCTCGGCTAATTTAGTACCTACTTGTAACCAATAATTCTTGTACGGAAATGCACCAGACACCATTAATACCTACTTTAAGTAATATACTAACTTACCGACATTTTTGTGAACTTAAGAATGTGTTAATTACTTAGCCAATACACTTTGCTGGGTATTTACATGAAAGGATTTTCTAAAGGTCTAATTAAAATTATTTATTGCACGAGCCGTAAATTACATAATTGTATTAATGTTAAGCTTTGAGGTTTTAGCTCATTATATGAAACAAATTAACAGGTTTAAATATAATATTCATTGATTATTATAATGTTAACGATCATCTTTCATTTTTATGCTATATTACTATTCACCAGTAGCTCTACCCTCACAGTAATATATTTATCATATTCAAAACAGTCTTTATACTTGTTCAGTTTACGCGTTTTTTCATTTCCATTGTTAGTAATCTTCCCGTGCGGCAGTAAGAAAACCTTAATAAGACTTAACACATTTGTATTTTAATCAACATGTATGTACGTGGTTCTTCAATAAATAGAATGAAGATGGAAATAAACAGTTTAAATGGAAATTGCAGATATTTGATTTTTGTGTTATTAGTGCAATCATTTCTCTGTCAACTGTATTTCATTTAGCCATCGTGTACTCGTATTCTCTACATATCTATACATTTATTAGATATCTGAGCGAATATGAGTGATTTATCCATGATGATTTGATCCATATGATTTATCCAGCTAGGTTCCTTAAGCTAGTTAATGACGTCATTTATACATGACATCCTGTAGTATACAAACCCGAGATCTTGTCGTAGCCGTGTCGTGATTATTAAATATGTTCATACAGCACTAGTTTCTTTTTGTTCGTATTAAACCAAGTCACCGTGGGCACACTAATTACTGGCTTATTATAATCCAAAACTGCCTCTCCTCGATAGATATTACTATTCAGTTTCATATGGCTCAGGACGAGTTACGATGATAATATTTTAAAGTACAAACTCAAATATCAGCTATGTATGTATGTATGTTCATAATTATCTATGATTGTGAGTCCTTGGTGTCGGATTATAAGGACAGACGATAAGGATTTATCTAAACTAATGGTCGATCAGTGATAGAAATTCGACCGTAATTCATGACTTTAAGTTTGAATGTTATCGAGGTTCTTATGCCAAAGAGTAAACTTCGATAAATCAATTCTGCGCTATTGTTTAACCACAGACTGTTCGAGTTTGCAATTGACAATATGACAGTAAACATAACAAACAGTTTATTTTATTTAACTTAGCTATAATAATCGGACGGTGTATTAATTAGTTCACACATGTCAATTTCTAAAGAGTCGTGCAGATAATAATACACCAAGGAATACAATAAAATATCATTTTATTATACAAATATCTACCCCGGGTGGGAATTCAACCACCGAGCCCCAAATATTAACCAGGTTCAATAATCAGTGGACGACACATCAAATTATAATTTGTGTTTCCACCGTTCACATAGGCATTTCACACTCATCAGAATTTATTACACACTATAAAATATTACAGCCACGGAACCTCGGGAAACCTTGACAAGACAATATGTATTTACTTAATATATTATGTGTCACGACTTGGTAGTCGGTGACGAATGGCGAAAATTATACTACAATATCCAACGTGGTTAAAAATGTTATTAAACTTGTCATAACAATTATTATTTTAACATCACGCCTGTTTTTCTTCAAGGGGGTAGACAGAAGAGTGTTGTACTCTGCCACGTTTAACTTGTTATAGTTAATATTATATGAAAATTGATATATAATAAAATAAAATCGATTACCCTAATAATATTATCAGGTGCTACATCCGTCTTTATCATGTTATGTGGCAAGATCGTAGAGAAATGTTCATAACAGGAAATCATTACCAAACTGAGCCTGTTGGCGCATTGGTTAGAAATATACTGATTGTGAGTCAGAGGAGGTGGATTCGATTCTTAACCGGAGCAAATATTTTTGTGACGGCGACAACTAATTATTCAAGGTCTGGGTGTAAAAAATGTATCTTTATAAGTATATCTTATAGCTAATGGTATTTAATCTTAAAACGCGTACAATTTTTTTGTAAACAAAGACATGCGCGCCAGGAATTAAACTCACGACCCCCAGCACGGTAAGCTGATATCCAAACTACTTTGCTATCACTGACCATACTAAATTCTATTTAGTAGAGGTAGAAAGGGCCCTTGCATCGGTACTCCTGAGGAATTTGAAAAAGAATTTGGTAAAATTATTGCAGTAAATAAACTTACGCTTATACTTAACTAACTACTATAGTACTACTTAACTTACACTATACACTTGGTTGAAGAAAGTAGCAATGACGCTGTATGTTTTTGTTTCAAGTGAAATGTTAATAAATATAACGCGGGCAATAAAAAACGTAACATCACGCCTGTAGTCCCCGAAGTGGTAGGCAGAGGAGTGTAAAACATTTCCACGTTTCACCGGTTACGTTTATGTCCCACATAGGAATAGGTAGTGAACCTGTAGCTATACACCGGAGACAGATCCAGACTCCGAGCTACTAATAGACATTTCTACTAGAAAATCTATATTTGACAAATTCAATAGTACCTGACCCTAGATTCGAATCCAGGACCTATCGATCAGCATTCGTGCTTGTAACCACTCGACCAACGAGGTAGTTAGGCGGTATATAGCAGGAAATGTTCTTAATAATTAAGATACTTCGAAAGCGGAAGCGATATATAGCGAATATTTCGATAATAACTGGTCACCCATTATGCAAAGACATGGATACCGGGTATCGGGTATTTCGTTCAATAATTCATAATAAATATGCAAAGGAAATCAATTCGAATCTGTTTTGAAACGCTCATTTACATTGAAATGTGTTCGCATGTTTTTGGTAATTACTGGCTTTTAAATTGTTGAATTAGAAAGCGGACGCACGTTTTTTTTTTAGTGACTTCAAATACCTAAGAGAATTACGATAAAAATAGTAGAGGCTAATGTGATGATAACTTGGTTGATGGATGTAAATATTGTAAATGTTTCGGTGTGTCTACCATGTCGTTATATTATCGTCTAATGTTAAAATCAGCGCGAACTCTACAATTCAATGAGTTTGTATGTAATACGCTACAAACTACACAACTCAATATTTTTCTATAGAATGCGCTACGAACTCTAAAATTCAATATTTTTGTATAGAATGTGCTACGAACTCTACCATTCAATGATTTTGGATGGAATGTGCTCTATATAAATTGCCGATACTAATACTAGAGTTAAATAGGTATTTAGGTGTAGATATTACCCGCCGAACGCAAATTAGCACCGGAGGCTACGTTACGCAATATTTTACTCCGAACCGTTTGTGTTTCTCGAATCGAGGCTAAGTAGGTTGCGAGTATTGTGGCCGGCTCAACGTTATTTGCATAAGTATAAATCTCGAGTGTTACCCATGTAATGGGCTTGAGCTGGCAGTTGCGGCTCGCGGGTACCGCTGGCTGCTGAGGCTGCGGCTTGCGTTGTTTTTTTCTGGCAGCTCAGACACTCAGATTTGTGGAGTAAATCCTGGTTTGATTTAAAAATGGTAACAAAATTTATGATATCAGTCGTTAGAAACGGAAAAAGAAAGAAAGATTTGTAGAAAAATGGAATATTGCTGGATTCTGAAGGCCCAGAACCAGAAAAAGTGGCCCCGATTAAGGAAGACCTATGTTCAGCTATGGACATCCAAAGGCTGATGATGAAGATGATGATCGTGCTTCGTGGAATGTTAAATTATAGAATTCTCCCAATATTCCGGGCATCGATGCATCCCTTGCACGGCGATGGAAAACAAATCATCCAAACGATACCATATGAATATTTATAGCTAAGTTTCACTTTCATGCACTTCCATTTTACTGAACACGTAAGATGGAAAAATTGGCACAGAATTGCGTGGAATTGCTTAAATGATGATCAGTACCATCGACTCAGCCTTGAAACGTCCACTACTAGAAGTAAGCTTCCACCCACCAGACAAAGCCACAGTTCATGGTCCCGCTTTTTTTAGAATTTTATCTTTGGGGCGTGAACTGTAATGAGAGAACAACAAGACTACAGGATATTTTTTGCGACCCTTTTACCCATCCACTGTTGGAAACGGGTCTCCTCTCAGACAGACAGAATTACAGGCTCAGTCCATCATGCTGGCCAAGTGCGGGTTGGCAGACTTTACACGCTTCGGAGAACATTTTGTTTTTGATAACTCTAACCTATGCAGATTTCCTTACGATGTTTTCCCATCTAGGCTACCTGTAGTGAGACATTCAATTTCAAACCGCACGATTATCATTAAATTAAAATAAAATTGTCTTTTTATTAAATTGTGAATTTGAATTGAATATCATTAAATTAAAATGGTTAAATTGAATTTTTTATAGTTGCAAGTTATTAAAATTCCCTACATACTGTCCGTATTAATTTTAGCATGACACGTGTAAACCAAAGCTTTACGTTCTCTCAGAAGATAGATACCGCCTTAAGACCGTTAATGGGCCTCATGACACGATAGCGCGAAACCGCCATACGTCAATACCATATCATTTCAGCTTCGTATGCTAATGCCTGGTCTCGCCTAGTCTCTCCTAGTCTCCTTACTTTTTAGTTGCTATAGAAGTTTAGCATAGTGAAGTATTTAGTTTGAATTTAAAGTTGACCTTTACTGTGTCGATTGATAGATGAACCATGTGGTAATCGTTGCCTTTAGCTTTTGCGTATCTTACGACTTTCTTCCTTTGTAGCTTTTTATAGTGCAGATTTTAATTGTCATATTGAAAAGTCTTGGTAAAAATAATCTTTTACATCTTTGTTTATTCATCTCTAATAGCCTTTATAGTCCAGATTTGTATAGTCGAATAGAAAAGTCTTTACCGTCATCGATTATGCATTATTTATAATAATTAATGGTTAAAAAATGTATTGTGACATGGTCCACATCAAAACACATACAGCGAATAACATCAGCTTTTGCAATGAACATAGTTTTCAAAAGCTGATTTCTTAGTAGTAATTACGTACCTTACGATGCCGAACGCGACTGCCAATCAGGGTCGTCAACACTGCCTACGCCGCCGAATGTCGTTTGTAATTGACTCGCCTACTTACTTAATTACTCGTTAAATCTAAACACATCTTTAATGTAGTACGTGACGTGGTCCTATATCTCTCCGAAGAGTTAGGCAGAGGAGTGTAGAACAGTCCTACGTTTCAACAGTTACGTTATACGTCCCATCATAGAGTAGGTGTGAGTATGTTGAAATTTTAATTGACTAATAAACTATTTATACAAGTATATATACATTCTTATATATTTTAAATATGTACGAGTATATCAAAGGTGTTATACAAATTTTTGATTGTTTATCATCTAATTTGTTTACGAAACTAAAACGCAGACTGGGCTCAACCTATAATACAGTGAAATGCAAATGAACGTGACTGTACATTACGTAGGTTTACATGAAAACAAAGTCGCCAGTAACATCCAGTTATAACCAGTTATTTATGTCTTATTTCGCTTTAGGCTATTACTGAGCACATTTGTACTCGTCTGTACCTGTCTGTCATTCACAATATTTGTAATGATAGAACGCATACTTCCGGATCACGAACAGGTCAATGACCCCGCTCTCAATTAATTCGCATATAGACACTTGCATTCGACCTGCAACTTGGTAGAAAAATTGTTTCCTTTAGACTGTGTTTTACCACAGTAAAGTTCGTTTTTTATTTAGTGAAGAAACGAATTTTACTGTGGTAAAACACTACTTACACAAATAAAAGCAAACGACGTATTTCGGCTCACTAACAGTTATATTTACCGCAAACTTTTAATCACTATCACAATAATGGTACCCATAAGTACAGTTAGTTACATTTTAAGAGATAAACCACGTCGCTTGGTTTATGACGAAGGAATGTTATGGTTTCATTAACATCGTTTTTTTCTTGATACGTGGAGATGAAAACTGTTAAATGACTCTTTAGTCTAGTGGTTAGGTTTTATTGCTGAGCTCGGAGTTGTGGGTTCTATTCCCAAAGTCACAAATCGTTACGCTTATATTTGTAGTGATTTGTGACATCATTCAAATATTAGTGTAAATAAATGATGTAAAAAATGCAAAAATAATTTACATGTGTATGAAAGAGATGTATATACATATATTTCTATATTTGTCATGTTTTTAATTGTACAAGCTCCGTCTAGTTTAACATGAGAAGGCGGGTCCTATTATTATAATTTTTGGTGTTGACGGTACAGCAATTTAACACAAGGTAAGTGAGATATTGATGCCGTGTTAAAATTATAGCGCAGAACATCACTGCTGAGAATTTTAAAAAGAAATTGAGTAAGATCGGCACAAAAAGCGTCAAATGACCAGCGGGCTTGAGCATAGCGCACAAAAACGTCTGCTTCCCACGGCGGCAAAGAAAAAATAATCGCTGCCTAAACAATGGTACCTGTCAGATGTTGATAATTTAGGTCTCAGTGTCATTGTCATTCTTTGATCGGTCCGTGGGTGTGTGAAATGGTGTGGGTGATGACGGAAGTGGTGATTGCGTATGTTTTAATATGTATAGCATTGACTTTTTTATATTTATTTATTTTTGTGGTCTTCTAGTGGTCACAGTTCGACCGTGATCATTTCGTTTTTTATTTTGAACGCTATTTAAGGTCGTATGTCAAAGAGTCATGTGTCATACTAAAACCCTGTTTTCATCACCTATCGGCCTCGCTTAGGGGCTAGTAGCCGAAAGGAAAATGACTAAGTAACTTTCTTAAATGTAATACCGAAAACCTAAATACGTACGTTCCGCGTATCTAAGCGATAAATCGCCTACAGTCAATATACCAATAATATGTTTTTCGTACCCGAACCGATATTGCAGTAAGCCGAGAGTTGATCGAACCATATCGGTAGAGCAGCGCGGGCGCCGCGCCGTGACGGTATTCAACAAATATCTTAAATGTAACCCACAGTACGATTACTCAAGTGTTAGACACTACATTTTAAATTGTATACATATGAGTATTCTATAAAGCGATGAAGTTATAACTGTATGTTTTAAATTTAATATTTCCTCTTGTTATTATATTTATTTAAATTATAGTTTTATTATGCTTGTTAATGTAAGACACGACTACTTCAGCTTCCGATTGACTTTGCCGGGCGACTAGCTCCGCAAAACACGCGTGGACGCTTCTATAAATATGACATCCAACCTATCTGTATATACCGTGTTTTATGCAAATAAAACTTATTATTATTAATGAGAATAACTTTGGCTGGATTCCGTTGTTACGAACTTTCTGGTTCCTATGGTACTCATTATATTTCTGCAATATATTTTACACATCATTCCAGTTCATTTTTGTGCACAGTTAAACACTACGTGTATCCTGTATCCAAATTAATTTATATTATGTACTTTGGAACTTGGTGCCACCAAGAAAGAAAGAAAGAAACTTTTTTATTTTTTAATATGTACACCTACACGTTATACAAGCGTTAAGATATAAAAATTCAATAAATAGAGCAATTTCTGACTGCACACATTACAAAATGGATCCTACTCAGCATTATACTGGAAATCCAAAAACAACCAGCGTTGATCTTCCGTATTCCAATGCATGCAGTGTTAGGTTTGACAGCAATAGCCGCGATGACTCCAGAATAACCATCTTAAGCTACTAATAACTTAGCGATATACTCAGGTGATCAGCACCAATACCATCTGAATAATAGGTTTGTACATTTCACTCTTCAAACCGATTTGAGTTAACATTTAACCAAATTTCTTCAGAATAAATATATTATGAAGACCTTAATTGTGATCTTGAAAAACTGTAACAGTAACAGTTGTCAGCAGCCAGGAAGTGACACATGTAATATCAGCCAATGATTTCGAACGAAAGTGAAGTAGTAACCCAATCTGACCATATCGGGAAGGCCGTACGCCCGCTCTGACATCACAGCGAAACTACCACGTAGGCGAATGGTTATCAATGGAGTGTGATTTTATGTCTTATCTGTTTCATTCTGTTTCGAATTGTGATTTTGAATGCGTTCAATGAAAGGAACTCTTTGTATGCTGATTTGGTTAAGTTTACTAAACACACGGCGGCGTTCTTCGATGTCTGTTCTAGCACTGGAAACCTAATAAAACAATAGCTATGTATCACTCTAACTCGTACTTAGAGTTTACTGGTTTCAATATGTACATTAACTGTAGTTTAAACATCTTGCACATGTACATATGTAAATATTTAAACGAAATATGCAGTATTATGATTTGTAATATACGCTACTACGACTACGACTGCCTCATTGGTCAGGTGGTAGCAAGCGCGACTGCTGATCGAGAGGTTCTGGGTTCGAATCCCTGGTCGGGTACTATTGCATTTATCTAACTTAGATTTTATAGTAGTGGCTCGGAGTCTGGATCTCCCCTATTCCATTGCCGGACGCAAAAGGAAGTGGTGAAATGTGGGAGTGTACTGCGAATCTATTGATAAATTAAAAAAGATTTCTGTTTATTTCTAATTAATTAAAAAAGTAATAATGTACGACTTGTTTCTAAGAATACGACTCGTTAATTAAAGAAAGTTGTATTTTTAAGGTTTTAAGTAATATATAAATAAATATTAAAAATTATTCTTTAACTTTATTTCTTATTTAACATTGCAAAAACGACGCTTAGCGTTCCATATACATACAACATACAGAGTGTATAAAATGTTTGAGTAATATGTATAATAGTTTACGAATATTAAACATTATATTTACATCACTACAAGATTTATACATGAACATCGTAAAACTATTCCACACACCATTCCAAGAATCCCTGTATTTGAAGTAGACGCATTTAACACATAGGTACACGCAACAACTTTAAGAAGTGATACATGTAGGATCTACCAGAGGGATGACGGGATGAGACAGCAATATTTTGTGTATTAATTTGAAAATGTTGCAACACAAAACAAAAAACAACATCAACAATGTTTCAAATGTAAGTTTAACGGGCCATTAAGACGTGTCCAAAATAACCGAGCGACCTATAAACCACCTACGCGTAATTTGCACACCGAATCCACGAACAACGTAGAGCTGGAAGGGTTTTGAAGCTTTGGTCCGCTTATAATTACAATGTAGAGGTCTTTATAAGAGACGAGCAAACGCCGGTCAGAAATGACCACTGTGTGCTCGTAATACATTTAGGAATCATGGAATTATAAAAGGTTGTACCGAGATATATTTGATAGTTCATTTATCAATATTATTAACTTTATCATAGATAACATTTCTAAAAAACAGTTTAGGATCATATCACCCATAATCACAAATAGGAAGTAGGTAAGAATTTTACAAAATATTTTTTTTGCTAATTTTCTGCTGACACATTGAAACTTTGCTGGCTGGTGTGAATAATGCTTATTATTTAAAAAATAATTTAAGCCGTTAATAAATTTTGAAATTGGAATACCCAAATTGGCTTAAAACAAAATAAACCATAATTGTAATGTAACGGCTGAATTTGAATGTAATGCATGAATAATCAGTTTTAATTCGCAGTAATAAGGCAGGCGGCCCACGATCCCGGATCTGCGATATCCTTAGCGACCACGCTTCCAATGCACACAGGCTAATATAAATAATTAACGTAAACTCAATATTGTGTGAAAAAACTCTTCCAGTACTAGTAGAGATGTGTTACAGTCGTACTGTAGTTACAGTACGTTACGTACGTGTAGTTACAGTCTTACTATTTGTGATAAAGAAGTTATATGGAATTGAAGTTTGAACTAGGTAGTCCATAAAAGGAGAGTTCCAGAGAGTAGAAAATAACACTCGTCTAATCACATATAATATGAGTACATGTATGACAACATATTACATGTATGAGACCATACAAATCTAAGTTTATTTTTCCATATGACTATTCTTATCACAAGAAATATTTAACGTTATTCGAGTTTCTCTAAAGTTTAATATTTTATATTGCACATGTTTTCAAAGGCGAATAGTGGCACAAAATCATTTTTCGTATAATCATTTAAAGTATTTACTGTTTTAAAACTTGCATAATTATTACACTGCATTTTTGTTACACTGCATATTTATTATACTGCATGTTTATTGTAGAATAAAAGTTCTTGTACAAAAACAAACGAGACAAAACGAACGAATGAAGGGAAGAACGAACGAACGAAAGCACCGGTAACGAACGAACGAATAAACAAACGATGTTCAACTGAAGCAACACTCATTCCGTGACGGACTGGTTAATGCATATTGAACGAAACTTTTTTTCCACCTAATAAGCCACGGATAAACCACACGCCAACACAAACACACACATAAACATAAAAACACACCTAATGAACCAATCACACAATTTTTTATCCAGATTTATGACAAGGTCGTAGAAAACAGCTCATAAGAAGATTATTCGAACTCGTTAAGCATAATCCTTGGGTTGATTCACGAGTTTATTTTGGAAGCCTTGTATTCTGACGCCTTACGAATTGAAGGGTGAATTTATAGTCAGTAAATCAAACATCTTACAGGTTCAACGTCGCTGTGTGGTGATATATTTCGTTCTACATACCTTATTAACTTATGGGTAGCCTCGCAAGGACTTTTGTGCTCAGTTTTGGGTATACAAATCAGGCCTACCTATTTACCCACCTAAATTTTTTATTCAATCCTTTTTTTGTTCTACTGTTGGACACGGGTCTCTTATCAGAATAAGAAAGTTCAAACAGTTTACTGTGTGTTCACCATATTCCATACATAGGCTGTACATATATATATGTACAGCCATATTTGCATACATTAATTTTTATTGTCGTGCTTTGATTTATTTACCTTATAAAAGATATAAATTATGAGTTATTAAAACTTCACGCCGCGCATCGCGAGAATTTCTCGCGATGCGCGGCGTATATAGTATGCGCGGAGTATATTATATTACTAAATTTAAAATTCGTTCAGACAATTTTATTTCAAACAGACTGATTCGCGGTAATAGGTAAAAGAAAAATTTTAAAGTATGTTCAAAATTTAAAATATATGGTACATGACATTTATGTTTTATTAATTTTACATCTGATTTTTATTGTGAATTTTCCATTAACAATATTTAACATACCGACAGTCTTTAGCTAATGAGTTTTTTACGAATATTATTTAACTCAATCAATCACCCACTTAAGCGTGAAGTTGACATGTACGTAATTGGTGTTATGAACGCCTGTATGACCTCCCCGCGGGCAAAGCCGTTTGATTTCAAGACGCCATTATGATTTTAAATTCTACACACGATATTTCCTGTTTTTATATTGCGCGCGAACTTAAAAAAAAAATCTGTTTGCTGTTTTTGTCCTGTTTATCAGATATTTTGTTTTATTATTATATATTAGATTACTGATAATAACATAGAATATTAATAAGATATTGATTTATTGCAAAATGATAAATGTTATATTTATAATAAAAGCCTCATATTATAAATACTCATAGTTTATACTATAACTACTTACATATTTTTTCTTGCTACAAAAAACGAAGCTTTCATCACGCTACGATTTCCAAAAACTGCACTAAAACCCCACATAGTAGATGAAACGTGGCAAAATTTAAAAAACAGATGCACATTCGCAATCTAAATGCTATGTAACGAGAATTATAGTAATAAATATCGCGATAGAAATGCGACTTGGACGTACGCCAAACGTTACGTTTACATATGTATTTACATTGTCGTATCCTGCTACGACGAAATGTTTCCGAGTTATGTGTAAAACGATTTCATTGTTTGTTTATACAGATTCCTAAGTCGCGAGCTGTTCTGCACTCATTATAGGTAGCTAAGATGGCTGTGTATTTGGAACGAAGATCATTGCTCATTGTTGAATCTTTACAAGAGGTTTATCGAAAAAGGCATACGAATATAACATTAATGCATTTTGAATAACCTTACTTTAATATTCTAACTTACCTATTTTGATAACATTACAAACTTATTGAACGTATTGTTCGTTTTTTAGCTTGGTGTGTCCGATTCTGACACAGAGATAGAATGTCTGCCTGGTATGTGTCAATAGTCTCCCCTCCTATTACATAGGACGTTTAACATAGCTAGTGAAAAGTGGAAGTATTACGGTACCTACTCCTCGGGGAAATATAGCAGTGATTTTATTTTATTAATTTTTAATGTGCTTTTGTTGTGATGTGTCTGTATGAATGTTCAGACTATTTGAAACGATATGCGCGTAATTCTAAAGCACGTACACATATTCCGGGATCGCGGTGTTTATAGGAGATTTATTGTTCGACATGAATAGAGTTATGAGGGCCTTGTTTCTGTACGGGAACGCGCGTAAAGTTCCATACGATGATTTATGTTGTGTTTAGAAAAAGAAAAACTCTACATATCAACGGTATGTTTGTGTGGATGGACTAACACTTCACGCTGCGAAAATCGATTCGTCTTTCGGTGTATAATCGTTTTTTTTTTTCTTTTTTGTGATGTACATAGTACAAGCGAGAGTCCATATAACGCACATTTAAAATTACGTACGTTGAAATGGTGCAATGTATAATCGATTTTTTTGCTTTTTGTGATAGAAACGAGTGTCCATAAAATGTTTTAATTTGCGCACGCTTGAATTCTTTGTGGTTTACGTATGTGTATGTTCCTAGTTCTGACTTTTGCCTGTAAAAAGTTGCAATGGGTTTGTGGAAAGGTGCCATTAAATGAATGATAGTAAAATTACTCATTATCAGATTACTATATGACACTCTTTCACGAGTCTAGTGGAACTATTCAAGTAAACAGGTACTTTCTAGCTTTCCATCAAGTGAGATTGCAGACAAACGCGACCGTATTGAAAAAAAAAGCTACAGTATTTTTTTCATTAACCTTTCAGCGCCTTTTAACTTAATGTATTTCATACATCTACAGACCCCTTGTATGGTATTGTTATAACTGTAAGTGCCATAATGACATTGCAATGTGCGATAAAAACGAATGAACTATGCCAAGGTTTTGCCATTTATGGCCGTACCATAGGTATACATATATAATGGCATATTACGCACCCACACTGATGGCACACGGTACATATGTAGTTTCCCGTGCTCTTTAAAGAATTTCTGATCGAAATCATGTGACTAACAATGTGTGTTTTGTATGTTCGGATGCGTGTGTGGGTGTATTCATGTGTGTACGCGTCTGTGCGTGTGCGTGTCTATGTGTGTGTGTTTATGTGTGTATGTTTGTATTCGTGCCTACGTGCGTTAAATTTTTTTCATGCAAATGTACGCATTGCATTTTTTAATCAATTATGTTATATCCAATAAAAAATAATGGAACCTGTTCATTGTAATATTATATAAGCAATAATCAGTGTACATTACGAGTTGCAATAATCATAATGTACACAGTTAACAGACCGGTAGGAAATAATCATAATGAATGAATGAATAATTAAATACCTACATTTACTTTGATGGCGTAACATTACAAAATTTATATTAATTTTTCCCGTCATTTAATTCGTATGGATGGACGAATATTGCATTGCTTGGAACGCTAATATCTTTCCTTAATGGGGCCTAATATCATATGTTTTATTATATACAGAAAACTCGTAAGAAATAATAATAAAAATAATATCTTAGAACAACTTCTATAAAGATACTCGATTCAAAAATAAACAGAACCCAAACTGAGATAACATAACAACTGATACATCACACAAACATCACAACATCATCACACAAACATCCGTCCTAGGTAGGAAACGATCCCAAAAACTCCGGCTCAGAAATCAAACTCATTATTCACTGCACAAATCGGTCTTCGAAAAGATGCATTTTTAAATATACACGAAAAGAGAGTGTGGATAAGAATTAAAAACATACGTCTTGTAGAAACTTATAGGAATGCATTTTTAAAAACTTACACACTTATAAAGTTCAAATAGGTATCTAAAGAAAGGGATACTTGCCGTTGGATACTTAGACTATTTTTTGAAATTAATCGACATGTATGAAAAATTACATTTTGATTATAACGTAACATCACGCCGGTAATCCCCGAAGAGGTAGGCAGAGGAGTGAAAAATTGACATTTTCATTATATTCTATTATTTTACACCGTCCCAACAAATACTTGCCGTGCGTTTATATTCATCACTCTTCCCACACACACACATATAATGTATTTGTATGTAATTGAATGTATAATAATGCTATAATAATATCCTGTAAACTAATTTTACCATACAAATTGAATCACGGTGATATAGTGAAAGGAAACGAATTCAAAGTAAGGAAGATTACCAGCGCCTATTAAAGCTTTCATGGAATATTAACAAGAGTATTGTTCCGTACATTTTAGGGACACAGTACTCAGTTTATTCGCTATACGCTGCCATCAATAACAACAGAACAGTCATATGGAATAATGTTCGTTTTATAAGGTTCCGTAAACATTATTTTGTAAGGTTGTCACAGACAACAGCTAATACAGCTATGTAAATTTCTTTGCTCATTAATTTTCTTTCCACCGTTGTGGTTATTCAAGATTTGTTAACGAAAATTGTAGTAACATTGCTCTTAAACACGTATTAATGTGTCAAATAATCATTATTTTATTTATAGTGTTGGTACGGCAGATCCAAAAGATAGTGGAAAACTTCACTTTTCGTATTTTATTTTCATAACATTCAACTGAACCATCATATTTTATTGGAAACATTACGACGAACGACTACCGAAAGGAAACGAAATGAAAAAAAAATTGACTGTTACGCAATAAAAAAACGACTAGCATAATTATTAATTTGCTACTGTTAATATATACTAATTAGTATTACTTATACTAAAATACCAATTAGTAGTACTAATTAGGGTCACCATCAATTCCATTGTGGGATATAAACGTTACTGGTGAAACGTAGGAGTGTTCTACACACCTTCGTCTACTCCTCCGGGGATTATAGGCGTGTTGTTACTTTTTAAAATAAAATACAAATTAATGACCTCAGTAACAATAACCACAAAGAGGCAACCCTAGAAGCCGTATTTGCTATTCACCTCACAAGGCCGCCGCGTAGGCGTCGTCGCATGACTCTGTGACTACAAGTGTTGTGTTGACTGTGAAGGCTTTGTCAAGTATATGTAATAGTCCCGTATTAACTGTTGTCAATAACATACGTCCTTATCGGTATGCGGACCACGCGACATAGTCTTTATGAAAGCGATGGTTCAGTTCAAATGTTTGTTTTTATTTATGTCGTAGTTGAAGACCGTAACTATAGATAAAAGTACAAAAATTCAAACTAACTAGGAAATAACAAGTAATTCGATTCAAATAATCTATATCTTGCAAATTGTTACAATTAAAATAAAATGAACTTTAATATTCCCTACAATTACATATTTGTCATTCTAAATTTTATATAATTCGATTAAAGTTTTTTTAATTACTGAAGTAAAAATAATTATAGTTATCGGTTTACATGAAAGAATTTATTGCATTTTTTTAAATTGCTGATCATTAAATTACGTGTGATTTAATAAATTAATTATATTGGCCTGCGGTATGTGTAATGACAAAACTTTCTAGGTCATTTCTAGGTAATTTTGATGATAAACATAATTTCATTTTTCTGTTTCCATAATTGTACAAATGACGCGGTTTGTAACGAAATGTTTTTTAAATATCACTTAAAATGTCATCGCAAAGTGAAACTTGTATGTACAAACACGTTTCATACAATTTCGTATAAAAATTACAGCTAAAAGTTTTTCATCTCAACGCAGAGAGAAGACACCATATACACAAATGTAACGAATAATACGTTTTTGGACTCAGCTCTCGTCTCGCCATATAGAGTGTTGCCATTTTGAAACTCATTTCACTTTTTACGAAGTCGAAATCTTGTTTTGGTGAATACGCAATCGGAAACCAGTTCTTGAATCGAAACCTTTATAAACAGGCCTGACTCCGAGTGTTCGGTGTGACTGAATAATTATCTAGACAAATTAATAAATAAATGCAGATGTTATTCAGATAATAATAAACGCATTAAAAAAACAAATAAAATTTTTATAATAATTTTATGCTACTGTTGATAGATGCTGTTACTCAGGAAAATCATGAATGGATTATCTTGAGCAAATAGGTCAGATACTGGCTTATGGGATAGTGTCTGAAGAGAGTGATGTACACGAAGCACTTCATTTCTGTAGAAATATTTGGCACTCGGTGCTCTCTGCCTACCACGTAAAGGAAATTTTGAACTGTATCGATAGTGGAATAGTTACAAGCTCGACTACCGATCGAGAGGTAGTCGGGCTAGCAACTGCAGGTAGAGGTCCTGGGTTTGATCCCCGGATCGGGTACTATTGCATTTTTCTATTATGAAATGTCTAGTAGTGCGTCAGAGTCTGGATTTGGCCCGGTTGTAGCAATAGGATCACCTCCTATTCCATGCGACGTATAAAATAGCTGGTGAAACATGGAAAAACTACACTCTGCTTACCCTTTCGGGGAAAATGAAGCTTGATCTTATGTTATGTTTGACCTTCTAAAACTTTTTCTGTATATCTAGCATTTGCAGCAAACCTCAAACCTTGCACACGTTCTAATATTCACCTTCGGTTTTTTAAAACAATTTTTATCCTCACAGTCCCAAATACGTACGTGACAAATAAGGGTATTATCATGAAAAAGCAAAACAGCAAGATTATCAATGGATTACTTTAAATTCTGAGATTTTCGCGAGTAGTTAAGGCGCTAAGTGAAATTTAAATAGCTATACAAATTTATGTCAGTTGGTTAAACACAACATTTAAAATCCAAATTAACCAAGGCTCGATCGTTGTAGGCAGATTACCATTTGCGTTGTTACCTAACTCAATATATCAACGGACTCTGCGTATTCACCTTTATCGGAACACCACACTTTATCCCTAAGAACATCAGAAAAAGAAGAACAACATTTGATGACTGTACCAAACAAGTACGGTACCTGTGAAAACCTATAAAAAGGTCTGTATACGTCGTTGTCTTGTAACTTGCAAATTTTATGACGCATGATAAATGCATTGGGAGTCCATGGTGGACTAAACCGGGTGCAATGGACGTTTTTTGAATCGCACAGCTAACCTTGGAAACACGTTCGAATATCGAATATATTATGGACTGGTTCATGTTGCAAGGAGTGAAGGTACGCCAATTCAAATATTCGGTCCCACCCACGCTTTGACAACTGATCGGCAAATGTTAGTTCGGGTGACGTCATCAAGAGCAGCGATTAGAATTAAATAAATTATTATACAATATTGTTAAACGTAGACTTTTGTCGTTCCTATGTTTAACGCGGATTTCTTCTCAATTGAGAAGGATTAGAAATAGATATCCCAAAGTAACGTAACATAACATAACATCACGCCTGTAATCCCCGAAGGAGTAGGTAGAGTGTAATACACTCCTACATTTCACCAGTTACGTTTACGCTCCATGTAATAGGTGGTGAGCCTATTACAAAGTTGGCAAAATGCTAGACAGCACAGACTTTACACACTTAGAGAAAAAACTGGAGATTTAAAAGCCTTTTGTTGTCCCAGTGACAACTAAAGGCTCTTAAGGTTTTTTTTCACTTTTATGGTTAGCAACCTCCTAAAAAACATTTTTCTTTAGCCGTGGACCACAGTTTGAACCCTATCTCCCACAGACGGAGGTTGGAATGTATACCGTATCACAGCATTTTTACTTTCCTCTTTTAATATTACAACCAACAAATGATATTAAAAACAGTACTACCTTTTATATGTTAGTTTGTTGAAAAACAGAGGCTTCTGGAGCGTTGTCCACCGGTCTGGTTAGTACAGTTCACTCCTTAGCAGACGAGCATTTTCGATTTATTTTTAGTGGCCATAATGCTTATAACGTAAAATATATATAATATATATGTATATATATAAACTATATGCTCGTAAATAACGGTCCTGGTACGACTCGCCCACGGCAAAACTAAGCAGAGCGTTGCCTACAATTGTAAGGAAACGACTGATAGCAATGCATATTAATTTTCTAAATATACACAATAACATATATGTACATACGTCCGATTACATCTTAACAAAGAATTTCACCACTTATCATACTAATATTTACCGGAATACGACCACGTCCTTGACTACCAGACGCACTTACTAACGAACGACATCGACAGGTCAGTCGAAATAGAATTTTATATTTTCTGAGGCCTGTTAAAAATAGAGTACAAGTAATTCAATTATTGTGGATGACAAGGACCAAATCAATTAATTACCTGCCACAACTCTTCATCGTCACCTGGATTGACTGGTAGAAAATGCCAATTGGCATTAAGTCCGCCCTTTGTTAACAACAAAAAAGAATAAACAAGTAATTTGCACTCTATCAAATTGATGCTGTTGTATGCAGAACTGGTGCTGCAACAAACGGAGCTTTGAAAACTTAAACACGTATGTACATATGTTTTAATATATGGAGGCTATAATAATATATTTGGAAACACGTCTCACATTACCCCAGTGTCAACAAACGTGCACGTGTCATATTTAGTCCAATACAAAATAAACTATCGGGCCCAGACTCGAGGCCGTTTGCGGTCAATATTTGTAATGCTGGTTAAACACTCGCCTAAGTGCGCTTCACACTCGCCGGACTGGAGCTTATTGTTAGCGTAGCGGTGTGATAGCATTGAACGCTATCACATCCGCAAAGCTTTTATTTCGGTATTTGATAGCTGTGTTTAAGAGGCTATTATCTAACTATGTTTATAAGAATTCCGTTAAAAAGTATTCTTCTAAAATCGCTTAACTTTCGGAAAAAGGAATAATTAAATCCAGCACAAATACACAGAACGGAGTTAAATGGTAAATTCTAATAAATTACAAATATGTCGCTTTAAAATAATAAACGCAATTATAATTATTCAATAAATACTGACCGCGTGTGACAGACAGACAAGATATGTCGTGACAGGTTTATATGTACATGAAACATTTTATGAGTGTCGGATGCTTTAGTATATATATAAATACTAATAATAATGCTCAACACAGCCCCAAAAATTCTATTCTCACTTCAAAAACCCTATATTTACGCTTCATTTGCCTAAACATTTAAATACATACCCTTCGAGCCGAACCCTGTATTATGCTTGACAGAAAACCTTTCTATCCGTTCTGTAATTCACTATTGTCTATGCTTTTTATTGCTTAACCCTTTTATTGCCCCACCGTTGCACATGGATCTCTACCCAAAATGAAAAGGTTCGAGGTCACAGCTTAACTTACATGTAAATTCTGTTAAATAATATATGTTATTTCGGGATCATTGGGATATGACGGCTATTTCGGTAAAGAGGTCCTTCTTCATGCTCTCCTGTCGACCGCGGCAGAGACAAATTTAAACTAATACATAGTTTAACCACTCACAAAAAAGTAACGTCACGCCTGTAATCCCCAAAAGGGTAGGCAGGAGAGGGTACTACACTACCACGTTTCACCAGTTAGATACCCATTAAACATTTTATAGCAAACCGCTCTAGAATTATGTATATCTTTAACTTTGAGGTACGTTTATCTTCATGTTGAATATTTCTATTTAATTTTTCATATAAATGTTTATGAGATAATATTGTATATATGGCGACTGGCCTACAATTTGTATAAGCTGTGGTAATCGTGGTGCCAGTGACACGGTTCGGTCGTACCGCGTAATAACCGCTCCGGGTATAAAGCTGTCGGTCTGAGCGGGCGTGTAATGGCGGCGGGCCGTTATTTTGTGACACTATTCCCCACGGTCACAAGTTATGGGATGACACGTAATCCCTGTTCAGGTACTATTGGATTTTTGCTTAGATTTTCTTGTAGACATTTCTAATAGCAGCTCGGACTCTAGTCTATGCCCGGTGTATTGTAATAAGCTCACCAGCTATTCCGTCGCGGAACATAAACGTAACTGATGAAACGTGGGAGGATACTACAACCTTGCCACTGCGGGGATCGCCAGGCTGATGTTACGTCACGACAAGTAATAATTACACTTCTTGGTGCGTATGTACATCTCCACACAAGGCTAACATTCTCAAACTACGCAGAACCTGTATTACGGTTATCAGATGGTCTACTTGTGAGCAACTTATATCGGTTTATATTATATTTATATATATTATTTGGTTATGTTTTGTGTTTTTATGTTCAGCTGATAATGAAAACACTAGCGCCTCTACTGGCGAAAATGTACTCTGTCACAAGACTATTACCAATGAATATCGAAAAAACAATTTCCTCATTTCGGTATTACCAGAGCTAGGTCGGCAATTCAACCCAGTCTTATATACTCTGACTTGATAGTATATATAGACTGACTTGGTAAAGATTTCAAATTCTGTCTCTTCTGTATGGAAAATCTTTTTAAAATTGAAATCTTTATATAGAAATGAACAGATGACTTACGAATAAAAAAATTATTTAAAGAAATATTTAACACGTTTATATAAAACCCGCTTCAATCTTACACCCTGCACCGCAGATCCAGTTAAGATCAGTTCACTTACGGTAAGCACCGCGCAAGTCAAACAAATCGCAGCGACATGCGACAGGGCGATAATCGCCCGCCGTTACTCGCTAAACGTCGCGTTTCACATCGATAACTAATAATAGTGATGGGACAGTAGTGTCGTGCCGGGACCATTCCGCCGCAAGAAGCGGTCGCGTTACCATCTGTCATGATAGCTGACAGTTAGGTAATGGGTCTGTCCCGTAAGCAGTGACAGTTCGATGTTGTTCTGAATGATTTGTTCGGAAATAATTGGCTTCAGCCACGTTTCTTGCGGGACAGCTGTAATATGTCAAATTCCGTATTTTTGAGAAAGCTGCTTTGAAAATTAAATTGTAATTATTCTATAACTATTGGAATAGTCATAAGTAATACATTATTATAATAGTCATAGAATAATTATGGCTTCAAACTTTCTGAACCGTGAATAAAAATGTAACGGCTTAACTCACGTACGTTTTTCGGGATTGACCTACTAGTTTCGGACCTGTACGAGGTCCTTCCTCATGAACACCCGCCGCTTGCAGCGAGGTCGCGACGGAGACTGAACCGTTCTTTTGAACTTTTGACTGAACTTTTTCTGAACCGTTTTCTGAAAAATACGAATTTTGACATATTACAATGTTATCGAAAATGATCAATTTATGTGTGCCTCTCACGTGATAGGTTTTCAGCGTAAATCTAATTTGAAGGTCAATAATGTCCTGATAAGTTCTTTTCGCCTTTGTTAGACAAGTCTAAAACTATAAAGCAATAATATGAAAATAAAATGTTATTATTATTCTTATGTCTATTTAATGAGCTGCAAATCAGTAACATTTTATTTTAATAACGCCTTAAAATACTGTTTAACGCTTTAATATGGGATATTAATTTATGTACAGCTACCCACAATAAAATTAGGGTTATAATAAAATACGTGAGAAACCCCGCATCGCTTGATGTCCATACTAAGTATATATTAATTTAGCAAACTGTACACCTTCAGTGTTTAATTTATGGGCGAGCCGAGTACAAGGAAGCTGTAATCATGTAGTAAATCATGTGAGCAAAACTACATGCTCTGGAGCCACGATGATGGCATGGTGTGGTTAAGCTCTGTGTTCAGTATGTGGACCAAAATAAATTTCTACCGCTTACGCTATCTATCTTACTGCAGAATCATATTAACAGTTTATTCACTCGACTGCCTAGGTGGTCGAGAGATCCCGGGTTCGATCCCCGAGTCGGATATTACTGAATTTTTCTATCCTAAAATTTGTAGTGGTGATTCGGAATCTGAATTTGTGACCGGTGTATGGCAATGGCCTTACCACCTATTCCATAGAAGGACATAACTGTAACTGGTTAAGCGTGGGAGGTTACTACACCCCAAAGGGGTCCTTTAACATGTTAAGCTACCGCTCTGCCTACCCCTTCGGGGACTGTAAGCGTGATGTTACATTTTTAATTTTAACCGCGTCTCTTAAAAGTTGCGATTAACTGATGAAGACAAAATCAGTTTTATTGGATAATGAAACTAGTTAAAATGTTTCATGTTTCCCGTAATTTATTCAGCAATGTTGCGATTTCAAGCTTTAACCGTGTTACTAACGCGCTAAACCTAGTTTTGATAAACCTGTCTCGACACTTTAGTTTCTCACTAAATCTAGATATTTAAACAATAATAAGTGATTAACAATATGGGATTGAAATACACTCTTGTGCCTACCTTTATAAGTTCGGTAAGTCAAAAACTAAGTTGATTCTAAATATGAGCAGTAGAGTATTTGGCTAACACTGCGTTAAATATAGTCAGCTAGTGTCCTACGACTGTTTCGAGGAAGTTTATTCCGTCTAATCTTTGATACGGCCGGTAACATCCTATTGAAATAGCTTAAATTATAACTTGCCTTCCGTAACCTCGCCCTTCAATAATCTATGGCTTATATAATATGGATACCGGGAGAAACAAATATACAAATACTTGGATCTCTCTTAATTATCTTAATTGAACATTCACAATTTCACATATTTGTGCGGCTGTGAATGGAAACCGGAACACAATACAGCAGACTGGCAAAATTCGTTTTAAATTGTCCGCCGTTACTTCAAATGGGTGACAAAATACGTTCAAAGCCTTGTGCTACGATTACACACACTCCTTGGAGAACATTATGGAGAACACTTGACTGTGCAGATTTTCTCACGGAATATTCCTTAACATTCTGTGTTATTTAATCTTAAAACGCAAATTTTTGGGTTATAGTTCGCGTTCGGATTTCAACCATGACCGCGCGAATAGTCAACAACGTTGTAATCCAAGGACGCGACGCGTCGCAGTAAGCATTATTATCGCTTGAGACACAATCAGAACGGAGACCAGAGCTAACCTTTGCCATATTTAGGGTTGCCAACCAATTTACATGGTCGCGGTCCAGATGGCAGGCGAGCAGATCGCGGATAACGTACAGTTAGCAGAGTGTGGCGGTTTCAAACTTTGATATTTTAATTTGATGCCACGGACTTTTTGGAGCATGGCAGTTTGGTATCGCTTAATCTAACGTAATCTAGGAAATCTGCTCTTAAAATACTATCATGGACAATGATACTTAAATGCTGAGTGACTTGAAGTAAAATTTTATGTACAATCAACGTATACTTAAGTCTTTCATTAATACAGTAATAGCAATACTCTCACCACCTGTTCAATGGGACGCGTAACAACTGATAAACTATAGAAGTACTACTCCTCTACCTACCGTTTAAGGAAATGTAGGATTAATGCTAGGTTATGCCTTTCTCATTATACACGAAACTAGCTATAAATCCTTGCAGTGGACGGCAAACTATCATTAATTAGTTAGGAACGGTTAAGGCCCTTCAACAATAGACTAGACGTCATAGTATCTAGCCGCACCTGAGATCTATTTAACGTCTTTCACACACTCCAGTTGTGCGTTCCCGCTTTCACTACATGTAATTAATTACTCAACGACCTGCTGAGTACTGTTATTACGGTGTTAACGGTGGTTATTACTTTATGGCGGAAGGAACTTTATCGTTTCATTAGCTAATCGTTCACCAATCATAGTTTCTTACAAAGTTGTCACAGATAACAAATGTTATTATTGCTTTTATATGGTCACGCCGGGTCCCTTATGGTGCAACAAAATTTAATGGCTATGATATTGAATATATTTGAGGATGTGCTATTGTCGAATGATGTTTTGGAGTAAGTAAATTGTTCATATGTATATTAATAACGTGTTAAAATTAGATAGGAAGTGACTAGTGACATGTAAATGAGTAAATTTGGTTATTTACACAAATCATCCTGATTTTTATATCTTGTTAAAATATATTTTAAAAGTAATGGAAGGTGTTTCAAATAATACACTGATTAGATACAAAAATTTAATTTTAACCCAATTGTTACAAAAACCAAAGAAAAACAAACCCCATTTCAGTTACGTTTATGAAATTACATGATATACCTAGTAGAAATAACAGAACACTGCACCTTGTATACCAAATAAATGTATCTAAGTAGAAAATCTATTACTTCATATCATAACAAGATGCTATCTCAATTGCAGCAGGAAACCGCAACACGTCGCTTATCGACGCAAGCGCAGCTATCACATTTCATTATTGCCCCTGTTTCGCTTTTGCACACAGAGACACAAAACTTTCCACCCGTCGGAAGACAAATACAGTTTGCTTTGTCGCAGACACAGCAGCTTCTCTCACACTTGCAGTCGTCGCAGCGGACTATGTTGTCCTTGTCATCTGCGCACAAGCAGACGCAGGATTTTCCTTCAGTTGGGATGCAAACGCATCCCTTCTTGCTCCATTTCATGTCACGCATTTGTTCAGAGCTAGTTGCTACTGCAGGAGGGCAAGAACAGTCGTCGCAGCGTTTAATCTTGCCGTTTTCATCGCGACATACGCAGACACAGGTAGCGCCACCAGTAGAGATGCAAACACAATTGGCTTTGTCACAAACACAGTCGCATTTCTCACACTTGCAGTCATCGCAGCGGACTATGTTGTCCTTATCTACGTATAAGCAGACACAGGATTTTCCTTTAGTTGAAATGCAAATGCAGCCGTCCTTATCGCACTGTGCGTCACATCGCCGGTTCTTGTTGATGGATACTTGGCAGCAAGGCATCTTGATATAGTCGATTGTCTGCAATTAGAAAAATATATAATTTTGTTATTAGCCCTAAACAACTTGTAAGCAAGAAATACAGTTTCGCAATAGTTCGACAAAATATTTCCAATTAATGTACACTTTAATTCTAGAAGTAGCTCGGAGCCTGTAGCGATGCCCAATGTGTGCCAATAGACTCACCACCTATTCCATGGGACCGGAACGTAACTGGTGAAACGTGGGAGTGTGTTACACTCCTGTGCCTACCCCTTCGGGTATTACAAGCATGATGTCGCTACATCGCTACATTAATACGCTTATTAAGTGAGGAGTGATACGAAGAACTTCAGTAACTATAGTTAGGTAACACTGGTGACATTTTTTACGTGTCTTTTTCGCGTTACGGCGCGTCGGAAGGCACGCTAATCAGTCACACCCGGCTGTTAGATAACAGTTGTTAAGCCTTGTCGGATAGCTCTCGGGCCGAAATAAACACTTCCAGCATACGAGATCGCTTGATATTTTAATCTGGCTACCCCCACTGAAGAGTGGTAGTAGCAAAGGGCCGAATAAGGAATAAACAGTTATGATAAATAAGAGATTTAAATAGCATACGGATATCTGCTAGAAGTCGAGCGTTAGAAGGATGTATCTATTAATTATGACAGCAGTACATATACTAATGTATCTTTTGTTACAGAAAAATATATCATTGTTTTGTCGGAGTGTAATGTGTTTCACATAGACACGGATTAATTATGTCGACTTAGTCCAAAGGAATATCGCCGAATGTGTCCTTGAAGCACATCATCATCATTATCATCAGCCTATCTCTGTCTACTGCTGGACATAGGCCTCCCCAAATGAGCGCCATCGCGCCCTGTCCTCGGCTTGTCGCATCCAGCATCTTGCACAGGGCTTGATAATAATCATAGTTTTATTTATTTTATTAAAGTGAGTTCATAACATTAAAATAAATTTTAAAATTTTGAATTGCTTAGATCATGTCTATTTAAATAGATATAATTAACAATTATTTCTCACTATTAATAACGGCTTATAAGAGGAAATATAGTGTTGTGGGTTTTCCTTTTGAAGCAAATTATATTTGTGCTAATATAGTTACAAAGCCGCTAGCTACACTGTATCCTAATAATACTTCCTGTATATTGAAAAATACAGAAATCGAAACTCGATATCTGGTTCAGCAGTATCGCAATACTTGCAATTTTGTTACAAATTGCTTGTTCAGTTTGGAACATAACTGAATAAATTAACCAAAATCGTAATCATTCATGAAACACAAAAAAAATTAGATTGGAGATAAGATGAACTTACAGTTACCTAATTTTTCATTATAACTGCAATGTATGTATTCTTAATAAAAGCGTTGCTTCTTATATAGTTAATAATTAATTTCAAGTAGGTTTTATACATTATGTCTTATATTATATTACATTATATTAATTCATGTCTTATGGTTAATTTTAAATAATTTAACGGTAAATAATTCTTTTTAATTGCATTTGCAATCGGTAATATATAACAATTGAACTGAAATCAAACTAATACAAAATACATGTGAAACCATAAAGATAATTCATACTAAAATAATCTATTTCGTCACCACTTCCACACATCAAACAGCATTATAAATTAACAACAAAATTAAATAGCAACCCATTATTATTATAACACTACAACAAGTTACTTACAGGTCCCAAAACAAACTCGCTAAACACCACCAACGTCAACAATGGAAAATAACACTATCACTACTCGTCCGAGTTCACACTGGTAACTGATAACAGCTGAAGCTCCGTTTATATCATTGTTCTGCGCACGGTACGGTCCGAGAGACGAGTGCACGATACGGTGTAAGTAACGTGCGCAGTGTGGGGCCGCGTGTCACACTGAAGCGATTACCTGTAATTCAACTGCGCCGTATGAGTCAGCGCCGTGTGCAAAATTGTAAATTTTTCTGTAAGGATTTCATAATCGTTTGTAAATGTTATGTAATGGTATTGTTATTGTACAGTAATTACAGGTCGCTTTCGGGATTGGTGGAGAGTGCTGAGTGCCGAATATTTCTATCTTTACAGGCCGGACGTGCTCTATGTATAATAAAGTAAATAGGCCCTTTCTAGACTAGCGACCTACATCCTAGGCTAGATTTAGGCTTTTCATTAAATGAGATTGCAGTCAAATCCGAGCCTATTGCTACATACATAAATTAAAAAAAAAATTGTCAAATAATATTTATCCTATATCTAGGTACAGCAGTGTATTAAAACTATCAAATGATTTATTTGGCAGCTTACTATCTGATGGGCTCGGTTGCTAATAAAATATTCTCACTAAGCATTTAACGTTCACATGTTTACCTCCTTGTTCCGAGGTAAGAACCATGTCCGTTATAGTGTAAAGAATAAGACGTAGACATAACTATGTACACAGATAGATAATTATGATGATCATGAACTTTTATGAATGTCATGTGACGTCTTTTTGATTGTATGATGTCAACCGTCTTTTACATATTTCATAATAGAGCTGCTAAAAATACTATATTAATCCTATATCAAAAATGTGCTTTATATTTCTCACGTTGACAAAATACATGCTTTACAATCGACGGCAATAATCTGTAAGCACCTTAATGTTAGGCCGTGTGCAATCGAACCGAGCGCAAAGAGTGTCGCGTGACTACTTAATGAGCGGCGTGTCAATCGAATTTCAATCTTACTTGCTTTATACATAAGGACTATTTAACATAACGTACTTATCTATCATTTATGAGCTGATATAGACAATAAAATAATCCACAACAATTAAGATATTGATGACGTTTTTTTTACGAGTTGAACATAGTCATCTATAGGCTACATAGACTGTAGATGACTATGACTGCCTCGTCGATCAAGTGGTTGCAAGCGCGACTGCTGATCGTGAAAACCTGTGTTCAAATCCCTTGTCCAGGTACTATTGAATTTTTCTAACTTAAATTTTGTGGCTCGGAATCTGGATCTGTACCCGGCATATGGCAATAGGCTTACCACCTATTCCAATGTAGGACGTAAACGTTACTGATGACAATTTTGAGTGTTTTACACCCCCCTCTAACGTTACGTTATGATACACAGCCTATTAGTGGCAAGTAATCGGTTTTATATTAACAGTTTAACAGCCTATTAGTGGCAAGTAATCGGTTTTATATTAACAGTTTGAATGGTAGTCATCGCGTTGTTGGCTCTTCTTTCTGTTGGATTCTTTCTGGATGATTGTTAAAATGATGTTAATGTATAGAAAGTAAAAGTAAGAAAAATAAAGTAAATTTAGTTGCTAATTGCAATAGCACACATACTTAACTATAACAATTAAAGGACAGAACAAAACTTAATAACGATACAATTAATACACAATAAAAAAAATTAACTGGCAAGTAACATTATACAAAAAAGAAAAAAATAAAACACTAAGTTTTAGTTAGCTAGTTAACTTACAGGCTGACAGTATACAAATGTCAAGTTGACAACTGAAAGAAAGAAAAGTGAAAATAAGCGCATTGTGCGTCGAACCAAATAACCAGCCAGCGACCTTGTTTAATAAATCTGACAATGTCACGGATTTTCCAGCCAGTGTGCTGGTGCAGTAACCTAATAGCTGCTATGGCGTCATAGGTCGCAGCGACAGCGCGACCGGTGCCCGCGAAGAGATTGTATGACTCATGCTATAAGTAAACTGGAGTGTATAGACAGTTATGTTTTCTAACTTACTTCTATCCAAGTAAATGTAACCCATAGTAACCGATAGATTACATTTAACTTGTCATTTTGTAAACCGCTATGGTTTATTGGGTTCGTTCGTTCAATAACGGAATTGTAAAATTAATTTTATTAAATTTTATAGATTTGAAGAATGTGTCTATCGATTTATGTATTTTACGTGCTTTCACGAAGAGTATATGTCAATGAAGTGAGCCTCTTGCCATGCACTGGGCACAAATCCAGACTCCGAACCACTACTTGTAAATTCGACTTAGAACAAAATACCCGACCCTGAGATCAAACCCAAGACCTCACGATCAGCAGCCACGTTTTTAAACACTTGACAAAAAAAAACAAGGCAGTCAACATATATTACATATCTACAAAGAATTTACACTAAATACATTAAAAAGAGTTAGTATCTAACATAGTCCATAATTATATAAATAAAATAATAGTAATGACTGAGGAGAATGTTTC